>PVIY010001336.1:0-154220 GCA_004026745.1 Myrmecophaga tridactyla | reverse complement strand
CCTTCTGAAACACCTGTGAAACATAGGTTGGTGTGCTTCATGGTGTCTGGCACATCTTCAAACTGTGTTCATTATTCTCATTCTTTTTTATATATGCTCTGCAGAATGGAAAACTCAAATGTCATCTTCAAATTCACTGATCCTCTCTTCTGTCTACACTCATTTGTTGTTGAAGCCCTCTGCGGACTTATTCATTTCAGTTATTGTATTTTTCGGACCCATATGTCTTAGTTTTTTTAATAATTTCTTTCTCATAAGTGAAAATTTTCAGTTTATCCATTATTATTTTCCTTATAGTTATTTTTCAATATTTGCCTTTGCCTTATTGATCCCATTTAAGAGAGTTGAAGTTCTCTAATTAGCAATTCCAGTGATGGCTTCCTCTGAGATAGTTTCTATCAATTTATTTTGTTCCTATGTCTAGACCAGACTTTCCTGTCTTCTTGTATGTTTTTTAATTTTTTGTTGAGAACTGAACATACTTTAGTATTATATAATGTTCACTCTGGATATCTAGTCCTCCCACTCCTCAGGAATTTCTAGGTTTTGATTGTTGAGGGCTGGATCCTCAGGGGTCCTCCAGATAGAAAACAAGGTGAAGAAGAAAGAAAACTAATAAAGCAAAGCAAAACAAAAGGTAAGCTACCTCTCCAATTATCCCAGTAATTCCTGTGGGAAGCCAGAATCTGTTGTTGCTGAGCGGGCCAAACAAAAGTCTAGCATCCGTGCAACTCCCTCAGCAACCACCAGACTGACCCTGATTTGTAACCCCAAGTTTTGGGAGGTTGAGGCTTCCTCTGTTTGCATAATTCCCATTCATTGGCTTTCAGAATCCAAGCCTCCATTTCCATTTCTACTGACTTTCTCACAGCAGACAGGAGGATGGTTGCTGGATCATGTTTGCTCTCTCTTATGAAAACTTGAAAACTCAACAACCTCTGTATTTATCCGACACTCACATGGTGGTTCTAAATGTCCAATCTGATTCCTGGGTTACCACTTAGTTAATTCCAATGAGTCATTAGCTCAGATACCGCATTCATTTTTCAGGTAGAGGGAGAAATAGGTAGAACTTCCTACTCCAACATTTTTCATCTGCACATTACCTAATTTCCATTTTTATTTATTCTCTAGATATCATATTTTTAAAAATATAGAACAAACTTGCTAATTGTGCTTTCAAAATATTTTAAATCCTTGTTGATCTTTTTGTTTCTTTTTGTCACAAGAAAGATATGTCAAAATGTCACAATATTAAGGATGGGTTTGTCATGTTCTCCTTTGAGTTCTATAATATTTTACTTTGTGTGTCTCAAAATATAATATTAGGAGCACAACATTTGAAAACAATGATATCTTCCTAATAAATATAAACTTTTATCAATCCATAGCAAAGCTCATTATGTCTGGTAAGGACTAGGCTTCAAATTTACTTCTGAATGATATGCCAATTTTCTTTTGATTAGTATTTGCTCATTTTATTTTTTCTTTATTGTTCCTTTTTTACAACTTCTACATTTTTATCTTTAAGTAGATTTCTAAGTAGCAATGAATTTGATTATTTTTAAAATCTTACTTTAATAATCATCTACCTTTTTTATTGGAGAAGTTGTAGGTTTACAGAAAAAAGCATGCATAAATAGAGAGTTCCCATATATTGCCCTATTATTAATACTTTTCTTTTGTTACGATTGAAAGATCATCTCTATTATGCTACAATTAACAATAGACAATTGTTTGCATTAGGGTTCACTGTACTGTACAGTCCTATGATGTTATATTTTTAAACTTTTTGTTCTAATAACATACATACAACCTAAAATTTACCTTTTTAACCAGATTCAAATATATAATTCAATGCTGTTACTTGCATCCACATTGATATGATAGCACCACTACCACTCAATACCAAAACTTTTCTTATGGAAAAGCCATTCATTTTTAGAAGAACATTTAGACCATTTATATTGTATGTGATTACTGGGGTATTGACAATATTTCTACTATCTAACTTTCTGTTATTTGTCTAATTTTTTCTATTTATTTTGTACTTCAAAAGCCTTTATTGACTTTGAAATGATGTTGTTCTCCTTAACTAGATAACCCATATTTTATGCTTTCTATGCTATTTATGAGAATAACTCTACTCAGCTTTCTGTAACTACATACCAAGCATTCCCCTTTATCCACTATCCAATAAAATATTTCTCATTCCTCACTACCTTTTAGCCTATCACAGACATCCCCAAAGTTTAAATTTCTACTAGGAATCTGCTCAAAACAACCTAGCATACTTAACATACTTCTCAAAATCCTTTAAATTTCCTACTATTGCTGGTTCCAGTCACTCCCACATTTTGGGTATTTGTTACAGCAACCTTCTGTTTCCAGAATACTACTGGTCCCTTGCTATAAACTTCAAAGTGAAATAGCATTTCACCTGGCCACAATATTCGTTAGTGAATTAACTGTTATAAGACAATGGGGTAATATTCCAAAATACAACATTGGTTATCAGTTGCTTCATTAAAAATCATCCTATATTTGAGCAGCTTGAAACAACAAAGATTATCTCATGGTTTGTGTGGCTCAAGGAACTGCACTTGGATTGGCTGGGTCCCCGGTCAAAGATCTCTAAAATCTGCAATCAAGTTGCTGGCAAGGGCTGCAGTCCTATCAAGGCCTGACTAGGTGATGATCTACTTCTAAGCCCACTCACATGGCGATAGGCAGGCACAGACCTTTGTCACATGGACATCTCCATAGGACAACTCACAACTTGACAGCTGACTTTCCCCAAAGCAAGCAAGGAAAGGGGTGTAAAGCAAACAAGATGGTATTCACAGTCTTTTAAAAATATAAATAGAAGTGGATGACTATGTCTACTCCACCCTCAAGGGAAGGGAATTACAGAGATGTGAGCACAGGAGGCAAGAATCCCTGAGCTACCTAACAGGCAATACTGTGATTAAGATGAAGACTCTGCTGCAGTCAGTTTGGCTGAGTTAGCTTCTGCATTTTGCTCATGGTGAAATCACTTGAGTTCTGCTGCTCAAAGTTCCATATCTATGAAATGAAGATTAAAAATCAGCACATGTAAAGTATTTAGAATAGTGTCTAATGCAAACTATGTGCTAACTGGAAGCAGAGATAAAATTACAAGACAGAAAAGTAGGGGAAAGAATAAATGAATAAAATATTCCTTATTCAGAGAAAATCCTAAAGCTTCAGCTATAAGGTTTGATCCTAAACCAGAGAGATTTTTTAAAAAAATAGCCCAATACTTAGACATAGATTTATGGAATTAATAAATATTAAGGATAAATAGAACACTTTTGGTCTCTTGGTATAAAGTTCAAAATGAAATAGAATTTCACCCGGCCACAGTTCTCTTTAGTACATCATCTTTCGTAAGGCAAGGGGTCAATTCCTATTTTATGTGTAACCCAGGCATTCTACACCAAACAGTCAGGCTCAACAGAAAAAGACATTTAAAGAAATACACAGACTCATAATCTAGTTGTACACTTATAGGCTTCAAGTAACATAAATAAAGGCATATATATATATGTATGTATAAAAGCATATACATACTACCTTTTTCTTATGAACCAATCATTACTGAGTAATAATAATACATCTAGATAAAATTCCAAGAAACGTCTATAGCATTTAATGAATGCTTCAAGCAACTCTTCTAAGGGAATAAGGGACTTGAATAAATGGAGATACTTAAAAATCCTGGATGGAAAGACAGAAATTTTGGAAGAAGATCCCCATTCTGTCAAAATTAAGCTATAACTTCAAAGTATCTTACAACAACAATAGTTTATCTCCCATTCATGTGCTCTGTACATTGAGAATAAGTTATGGATCTACTACACACACCTTCACCTCGCAGCCCAGGTCAATAAAGTTTTCCATATTTGGGGTATGGCTGTCCTTGTGTCAGAAAGAAAAGAAAATAGGATAGAAATACTGGATGGCTCTTGAAACTTCTCGTTGGAAGTCGCATGTCACCCCTAATGATGTTTAACTAATCAGAGCAAGTCACATGGTCATGAATGATGTCAATGTGACAGGAAAATGGAATTTCCACAAGACTGAAATGAAAGTCACTGCATTGGTTTCCTATCTCTGCTGTTAACAAATATCCACAGGTATTATCTTACAAATTTATTAACTTTATGTTATAGAGATCAGAAGTTCTAAAATCAAGGTATCAGCATGGCTGTGTTCCCCTGGGAGCTCTACGGAAGCATCTGCTTCCTTTCTTCTTCCAAATACTACTAGAGGCTACCTACATCCTTTGGCTAGTGACACCTCCCTGCTCTTTAAAGACCACAGTGTAACGCCTTCAAATCTCTCTCTCTTTCTGACTTCTGTTTCTGATGTCACAACTCTACATCCTTCTCCTCCATCTCGTAAGGGCCCTTGTTATTGCATTGGGTCCTCCAGGATAATCCAGGAGAATCTTCCCATCACAAGATCCTTAACTTAGTCATATCTGCAAATTCCTTTTGCCATGTAAGGTAACCTATTCACAGGCCCTGGGGATTTTGACATAGACATCTTTGGGAATTGGCATTATTCAGTTAACTACGATCATGTAACTAAGTTTGAAATCAACAGTAGGGAGGGGATAGATGTTTTGAAAACAAAACACTTTGCACAGGCTATCATCTTACTAACGAAAATTCACTCCCTCCCCACTTGTACATGCAAATATGCTCGGCTCCCTCACCAGGAAATATGGCTAGTAGTCTGCTTTAGCATTAAAATTAAAGTCCAGTGTCACATGGCATTTTCTATGAAATATCTCAGTGTGGCTTGTGTCTGTCTGGACACCAAAAAATAAAGGACAGCCACAAAATGCATATGATAATCTCAACAAACTCTTCAACTCAGAAAGGGGAAGAATGAAAGTTGCAAAGCAGACACCGCCCAATAACAGATCTAAAATCGCACTAGAGTGTAGTAGCACCCTTGTTCATTCTTCCATGGGCCTTTCCACTGCCATCTAGATGTTCTTTCATTCAATAACCTCCTTGGCCACTTCCAAAGAAGAATACCATTGATAAATCTCTCCTTGGGAACTAAGCTCACTTCTTGCCCATAGAAATTTGGAACCCAATGTCAGTCACTAATTTATGGCAAGCCTCTCTTTCTAATCTTAATTGCAGGTACTTTGAATTTATAATGAAAGCTACTGCTTAGATTATTTTCTCTGAGTCACTTTTGTCTAATTGAAAGGTGGTACCAACTTAATCAAGGTTTTAACAGAGAGAACAATGGCCATAACCTTGTTTGAGATCTTACTGAAAGGCTGAAATTACTGTCCATTTTTGTTTATCTTCTCAGTAGACAAGAAACAGTTACATCTCAGTCCTGCATGTTTGAGAAAATAGACTCACTGATTTCCCTTTGAATCCTATTTATGCAGGATTTATTTGTTTAAACTCATCTATTCTCATACCTTGCAAAGGTAACCAACAGCAGCCAACATTCTCTTTCCTAACATTTTTCAGCTTAAGGCACAGACCATTGGGTACATTATCTGCCTTCTGAATTTCATAGGAGACACTTTTACCAAATGTCCCAGCACCACAATGCCTGGTTTGACAGTTTTCCAACATTCAAATAATGTTTTTATTCTGCGCAAGCTCAGTGCCAGACCCTATGCCACTTTAAAAAAAAGTAGAACCCTACTGCTGCTACTGATGTCTTTATCAGTTAGTCTAGGCTAGGAATAATCAACACCAAAATCACAGTGGCTTACAACTACATATTTCTATGTAGCTATTCTGTTTCTAGCTTTTTTGTTTTATGTATGCATGTAGGTCAATTCTCTTCATATTCATTCATTCAGAGCACAAACTGTAGAACACAGTAGAGTATACCTTGTTTGATTATAAGGATCTAGTTTGTTATCTAGTATAATTAAGCACATAGTAGGCACTCAGACATGCATAAAATTACATTATATATATGCATAAATATAGAAATACATGTGTATTTGTCCTATATTAAAAGGATTTTATTGGTAGAAAAATCTTTGAGAAAAAAGAAACTCATGAAGTATATGAATATGTGACTATGTATGTGTATGCACACAAATGTGTAAATACAGTTTACATAAACAAATGTTTAAAATACCAAATAAGATTTACGTGAATCAAAGCCCTTGCCAAGTTTTAGCTTTTTCTGATAATTTTAGGACAACAAGTACCAAAGCACACTTGAAAAAGGGAGAGAACTGAGGCAGGAGGGCAAATCCCCAAGTCTTTCCTTCCTACATTGGACATGTGCTTTTTTTTTCCAATGTAATAGGTGAGATTTCTAAGGAGATTCATCAGTTATGTCACATACAAAGAGAATTTTAGTTACAGAACTTATATTTGAAGTTTACATGACATTTTGCAAGGAGAATTCTTCTTAAACCCAAAGAGTCTAGATTTGCTTTTCAAAGACAATCCTAAACCACATATATCCTGCTCAAGGCATTCAAGACATAGAGACTCTTTTCATAGCAATATAATTAGTCTAGTTGCCCAAAAGTCCAGTTATTAGCATGTTTTCAGGGAGATTAGCCTGGGTCAGTTGCTTTGGGAATAGTCCATAGGCAAGAAGAGGAAAATGAGTCACAGTACAGTTGCTTTAAGCCCTTAAAATTTTGTATACATCAAAACACCCAAAAATAAAAATCAAAAGACTAATTTAAATTTGTAAATAAAGTGTGGTATAAAATAAGTGTTTGGGGTTGAATCTATTAGGTATCCCAGAAAAGACCATGTTCTTTTAATTCATTCTTGTGGGAGCAGAACTTATTTGGTTAGGCTATTGCAATTGAGTTGTGACCCAGTCCATTTAAGATGGGCCTTAATTGTTCACTGGAGTCCTTTGTGAGAGGAGAAAAGACGGTAAAAGCCCAGAAAGCTTAGAGAGAAATGCCCCGGAGGTGCTAAAAAGGACCCACAGGAGCTGAAAGAGGGTCATTGAAGTCAGAACCCAGGAGAAAAGGACCAGCAGACGACACCACACACTTTCCCATGTGACAGAGGAACCCCGGATGCCAGCGCCTTTCCTCAGAGGTTTCTTTCTCTTGCTGCCTTAATTTGGACATTTTCATAGGCTTAGAACTGTGAACTTGCAAGCTAATAAACCCCCATCGAAAAAACCAACCAGTTTCTGGTATAGTACATTGCAACAACTTTTGCAAACCAAAACAATAGGCCAATATGTATATTTTATGTGGATTAATAAAATGTTCTGGAGTCTATTAGATATATAGACAAGTCATATAGATATTAATGCACTTAAAATCATAAATAAAGCAACGATAAATTTTATTTTACTAGTATCAAATAAGAAAAAATAAAAATAGAATTTTAAGAACAATAAGCACAACACGATTTTTCTTTGCTTACATGCTAAATTTAAAAAACAGTTTTATAAATCAGTTTCCCAACATGTTAAAGAACTACAATATAAATATACTTTATAATCTAGACATAAAGATTGGTAATTTACCATATGGGCTCAGTATAGACACAGGTCACAAGCTGTAAGGTAAGAATATAGATAATACCATATTTATTGTAAAAATGAAAAATTATAATAGTCAAACTACAATATGAAAACAGGTAATTTGATTAAAACGTATTAAATTCATGACAACGTGGAAAATTGATTTGTTGAATTCTAGTCTGCTACTCCAGCCCTGGCTCTAGTTTTCTATCTTTGATCTTTGTGACAGATAGAATTATGTACCCCTCAAAGAACATGTTCTAAATTTTATTCTGTGTTTCTGTGAGTATGAATTTATTTGTAAATATGAAATTTGAGGTTGTTACAATTATTTTAAGTTTAGGCACCTGCATCAGAGTGGGTCTCAATCCGCGCTGGGGAAATCACAGACTTCCTAACTGCCATCTCCCAGCCCTCACCTACCCCCTCCTTTACAGTTATGTGCAAATGTTTCAAGATGTTTCAATTCCACAGATCTGAGGAGACCTTACGTCTAATGAAGCAACCTGACTGTACATTAAACTTGGAAACCAGGAACTAGCAGCCCCTGGAACTTTTAGTGACCGATCCCTTCCCCTGGGTTGCATAAATTTCCTGTCCTCGAATAGCACAGATTTGTCCCCCCTCTCTATGGGAATGTGGAGCAGGTGGAGCTGCCGTCCACCTGCCTTGACTGTAGCAATCGTCCTCCGCATGAGACGGGCTCATGGGATCTCTTTCCCTGCCCTTTTAGACTCTTTGTGCTGGATAAATAATAAAACAGACATTTGCTGAAAGTCTTTGTTGTGCCTAAGCCTGTGTTCCCACGATAAACTGTGGAACAACTCATTCCACAATCCATATTACTGGAAACCTCAGAAGGAGAAGAAATAGGGAGGGAGGAGATAACGAAGCCTATAAAGAGCAGGAAGCTGCGCGTCAGAGGAAACCAGAAGAACAAACACAAGGGGAGAAAGATGGCTGTGTGACAGCAGGCAGAGATGCAAGTCAGGGAACCTCAAGGATTGCTGGCAGTAAGCACGAGAGTGCTGCATACTCTGAGTGAAAGTAAGCCTTGCCTATTCTTGATTATGGATTTCTTCTAGCCTCAAAACCATGAGCCAGTCAATTGCTCTTGTTAAGACAAACCCATTTGTATTATTTGGGATAGAGGCTCTGGCAAACTAAGACATTCTCCATATTTAATATGACATGATTTGAACATCAACAAGTATTATTAAATCGTTTATTATTTTTCATTATAGAAGTAATTGATATTCCATTTAAACTTTGGGCAACTGGTTATAGAATTATGGGATATTAGAAATGAATCTATATTTAACTGCCAAGAAATATCCAGAGTTGACATCCCAGGAGTATTGATATGGCCCCAAAGAATACAATGTATGGATAACAAGTATCTATTTTTGTTATTTGACCTTTATCTGATATTTGGAATATAAAGTAATTTACAAATCAACATTAATTTAATCACCAATAATCCAAAATTGTTCATCTCCAAAATTTGATTTTAAGCCCATTGTGTTATTATAACATGATTTATTATATCATCTCCATAATTCCTAAGAACTCCTAATATACCTAACTAGGGACCTCTCCCTTGTTTGATTGGCTTCACAGTTAAATTACTGTGAAACATGGTATTATGATATACTTCTGATGATTCCAACAATTTTTTCTTAATTTGAATTGAACAGTATTAGAGCTTTCATTCAAACAATATTAAATTTTATATTTTGTTTATAATACATTTATTCCAACTTCAAAAAAATATATAGCTTTAAAAGCTTTCTTTTTCTCCTTGTTGACTTAGCTGTATTCGAGGACAGCAAGCAGACATAAGCATAATGAGTATAATGGAATCTCAAGGGCAAATCCTTTAAATTTCTAATGCAAGTGAGTTTATATACTTTTAATATAGAGGCATTGCAATGTAAGTAAAAAACTTCAGAATATTGTAGTTCATATATAATTGCTATTTCTTTGATACAACCATTCTGCTTTTACTTTATTGCTCTTCCTATATGGTGAAAAAGTAGACAAGTATAAATTTCACTAAATCTGGGAATAGTCCTATGCCAACCTAACGTTATAGCACGATCAAAACTGAAATAGTTTCAGAATTTAAAATAAGAATAAAGCTTTCAGTATATCAAGATACCTAATATAGAAACAATTTTAATATAACCCACTTAGTTTTTTTTTTTCTTTTCTTTTCAATGGAATTATTCAGAGGCTGCTCTAGAATGACTGCTGTTTGGGGCAGGGAGGAATTGGAAGTTGACATGAGCATATTATCAGCAATGCATGTAAAGCGACAGCACATAACTCTATAGGACTGAAAATAGCAACGAGATTTCAAACTATAAGTGATGCTCATTTAATGAGTTAGAAAACCACATTTTAATATGACAAAACTATAGTTTATTTTCTCCATATACAATGTTTATGATTGTCCCCTTGATGTCATTTCTGGAGCTTCTGTTTCAACATAAGTACAATGTTATGCTTATATAACATATAGTTAATGTTATACTTAATGTTAAACTTGCCTTTTCTGCTTCCACCACTAGAATTTTTTAAGTAAATCCACACAACAACATACTGTGCTTTCAGATCAAACTGGAAAGTGATGCTAGATTATAATAAACAATTAAATTTTTAATGAGTTTATTCATGCCCAAGATCATAACATAAAAAAACAAAAGTTAGAATAAAGTTACAGCAAACCGCTAATGGCAATGTCACAAATATCACCAGAGCAAAATAGTATTTGGCAGAGAACATTTTCAAAATATCCCAGTGGTATTTTTTTCTTCTTTTGTTTCCGAATAGTACCTCAGCTGAAATAAAGAATAGCATATTAAATGACACAGACACACATAAAAATGCATGAGGATTTTTTTCTAAAAGAAGTTAGCTAAATCGTCGTAAATTTAAATTTCTAAGCTAAAAATGTTTAAGCGGTTTCAGAAAATGCTGTGCTGTTAATCCCTTGCTATTGCCCAACGAGTATATAAACTGTATGTCCTCTTAAGTAGGTATAAGTTTAGGTACAATATTTTTGTATGTTTTCCATGTTGTTCGGTTTTTTGCATGGTTGTCGTTTGTTTGTTTGAACTTATAGGAGCTACAGTGTGGGAGTAATTTGAATACTCAGTTTGGTCCACTATTTGGATAATAATCAGTAAATACTTGTGGTGGTACAGACAATGTTATTTTATTTTAAAAAGGTGAGTAAATTAGAAAAAAGTTTTAATAATGACATCTATTTTAAATGGTAATGATTTTGATGTAAGACACAAAAAACTAAATAGCTTACATGTTAAAGGCAATATTAATTCTTAGCTAAAACATCCTTTCAGAAAAAATTATTTTTTTATTTCTTATTCTTACTTTGTTTTTTTATTTTATTGCTTAATAGATATGTTACACCCTGTTTGTGTATTTGATTTCTTTGGTAATTATTTTAATGCCTTCATGTTATTTGGTACTAGGCAACGGGGAAAATGTCCTTGGTCTTATAAAGATTTTACATACATTAACTCTAGAGCTCTAATGATAAATGATGAAAATTAACCAAATAACTAACAAATGATGAAAATCAACAAAATATGGAAAAGAATTAGACAAAATTGGAGAAGCTTCTTGAACAACCCAGAAACATTTCATTAGCTAACACTGCTTGATTATTTTACTAAATACTTAAAAATCTATCCATTTCATATGTCGATCTTGTCTGGTCACTATACAATAAAATCACAGAATTTTAGTTGAAGCAAGGGCTCATTTTTAATTAGCCCATGTAGACAAAGGGAGCATAACTGTATTGATTCTTTGTTTCACAAGGACATTTGAATATTTATGAGAGAGAAAAGATAAAAATTAAACATGCCAATAGTTATTTGAAATAATCAAATCATTGCTGAAGCCAGAAAATATTCCACATGATTCCATGTTAACATAATTTTAAACGTATATATATATTTATATGTATATTGAATTGTATTAGTTAATAATTGTAACATGCTTAGAAGAGTGTATGATACACAATAAGTATTATGTAATTGATAAAAAATAAAATTTTGAAGCTATAACAGTTATTTTCTTTTATTGAAACAGGATTAGTCTCAAATAAATTATTATATAACCAAAATGTGTAGAATATTATAAAATATACTGTCAAAAACAATGTTGCTATTTCCTAAAATTTTATTTCCTAATTTTCTTTACTAATCATTAAATATCAACACTTTCCAAAACAAAATTAGGGACAGTAGAAATTAGAAGTGAAAAGTTAAAAAATAAAAGTCGATAAAAATTCTGAATAATAAATGCCCAAAATATATTCATAGATTAAAAGACAATATGTCACTTAAAAACATAACCCTGGAAAAATACCTTAAGTGAGATGCACAATTTTCTACTACCTCATTATTTTTTCATTTTCAGATTGACCGACTTTGTGTAGCATACCATATGAAAAAATAAATTAATTTTATAGTATTTTTAAAATCAAGCTTTCTTTCTGGATTTTTTTTGTTTTATTTTCCTATTGTTGTATCAGAAATGACCACAAATGTAACAACTTCAAACACTCATTTGCTGACTCAGCATTTCGAAGGTCAGAAACAAGGATGGCTTTGTTCAATTTTCTCAGGGTTTCACAAACTGAAGTGTCAGCAGACCTGCCTTCCATCCTGGAGGCTATAGGGAAGAATTTGCTTCTGAGATCCTACAGGGCTTTGGAAGAAGCAAGCTCCCTGTGATTGTAGGACTGAGGTCCCCATTTCATTGTTGCCTGTCAGCCAGGGGCCAGTCTCAGCTCTTAAGGGTATTTTCTAGTCCTTGCCATGTGCTCTTCTCTATCTACAAAGCCACAAATGCAGAACTTCCTTCTGGTTGATTCCCTCTCATACTTCCTTCTTAGTAGTCAGCAGAATGAAACACTGTTTTTAAGTGATTCATCTGATTAGGTCAGGTTTGTTCTGGAAAACCTCCCTTTCTTAAAATGAATTGTGGCATAAAAAATTACCTAACCACAGGAGTAAAACCAATCTTATGCACTCTTCCCAAGGGTTATGCAGATTGTGTATGACAGGGATCAGGGATCTTGGAGCCATCTTTAGAATTCTGCTCACCACGTTTTTCTTTTGGTTATTTTTCTATTAGTAATCACCTAAATCATAGAATAGCATGTATCGTAGGAAAGCAAAATCTATTTAAACTTGTGTTTAAAAAAGCAATTTTTATGTTATTGCTATTTGGATGTATAAGTATGTGTGTATGAGCACAATCTTGAGTTTGTCATATACTGTTTGTATTATCCTATTTGACTATGCAAAGACCAGAAGGATCATTACACAATTAAGATATTGGTGGGAGAGTTCTGGGAAGATGGCAGAATAGGATAAATCAAGTTCAATTCTGCTCCAAGGACCTGCTAGAGAAGGGACTAGAGGGTGATTGAGGTGGTGATTCCAGGGTGTAAGTGACCTGGGTGAGTCTTCTGCACCACATAGGGTGACCCTGGTTGTGAAAGCTGAGGAATTGAGAAGCAGAGAACTGGAGATCATCCTGTTGGTACAAAAAGTCTAACGCAGAAGTCCGGGGCCCTCAAGAGTGCAAGATGGGGAGACAGGGACCAGGAAGTAAGCCAAGTGGTGTTCCTTGAAGGCACTAACCTCACCAGCACAGTCCCACAACTGGAGACTCACCCCATGCTCCCATTCCCCGCACTCCAAGCGTCCCTGCTGCACCACTCCCTCACACGAATACCCATCCCACAACCCTTTTCCAAGTGAAGACAACCCACCTTTCCAGTACCAGCAGAGTCTCGTTCTGCTCCTGCCAAGCCCTACCTCCCAGTTCCTGACCCCTGCGGTGGTTACCAGCGCATAAATGCTGCTGGTGCTCACCCTTATACCCAGGCTACACCTGCCTCCAGCTAAGAGTCTTCCAACTAAGAATTCTGTACCCAGCCAAATTGTCCTTCAGAACTTTGAAAATTTTCACAGATAAACAAATCCTGAAAGATTTGTCAAGAGACCAGCCTTAAGAGAAATACTAAAGGGAGTTCTGCAAGTTGAAAAAAAAAAAAAAAAAAAACAGGAGAGGGAGGGCTGGAGGAGAGCACAGAACTGAAGAGGGCCAGTAAGGATAATTTAAAGGATAAAAAAAGAAAGAGGGAAAATAATATATACCTCCAACAAATAAAAATCCAAATGATAAAATGGTGAATTCAAGGAACACGTTTTCAGTAGTAACTTTGAATGTTAATGGACTACAGTTACCAATTAAAAGATACATATTGGCAGAATGGATTAAGAAATATAATCCAACTATATGCTGCTTACAAGAGACTTATCTTAGACACAAGGATACAAATAATTGAAAGTGAAAGGATGGAAAAAGATTTTCCATGTAAGTTATAACCAAAAGAAAGCAGGAGTTCCTATATTAATATTGGACAAAATAGACTATAAATATAAAGACATCATGAGAGACAAAGAAGGACACTATAGATTAATTAAAGAGACAATTCGCCTTGAAGAAATAACAATCATAAATGTTTATGCTCCCAATCAAAGAGCTCTAAAGTACATAGGACAAACATTGGCAAAACTGAAGGAAGCAATAGATACACCAATCTCCTCTATAGATAGAACAACCAGATAGAAGATCAACAAGGAAATAGAGAAATCAAACAACTTGATAAATGAATTGGATATAATAGAACTATATAGGGCAATACACCCCAAAAGAGCAGGATATACATTCTTCTCTAGTGCTCATGGAATAATCTCAAGGATAGCTCATATTCTGGAGCACAAAACAGATCTTCATAAGTTTAAAAATATTGAAATTATTCAAAGCTGGATATCAATGACCACCAAAAATGAAAACTCCACAAATATATGGAGATGAAATAACACATTCTTAAGCAACCAGTGGATGAAAGAATAAATTACTACAGAAATCAGTAGATATCTGGAGATCAATAAAAAAGAGTATGCAACACATCAGAACTTATGGGATGTGGCAAAGGCTATGCTAAGAGGGAAATTTATTGCCCTAAATACCTGTATTTAAAAATAAAAAAGAGCAAAAATTGTGGCCTTAACTGCTCACCAGGAAGAACTTGAGAAAGAACATCAAACTAACCCCAAAGCAAATAGAAGAAGAGAACAAAGATCAAAACAGAGTTAAATGAATGGGAGAATTAAAAAACAATAGAAAGAATCAATAAACCAAAAGTCAATTCATTCAGACTTGACTGAATGAATTCAGAAAAATCAGTAAAATTGATGGGCCACTGGCGAGTCTGACAAAGAAAAAAAGAGAGAGGATGCAAAGAAACAAAATCAGAAATGAGAAGGGATGCATTAGCACAGGCCATGAAGAAACAAAGGAAATCTTAAGAGGATACTATGAACAACTGTGTGCCAACAAACTATATGACTTAGATTAAATGAACAAATTCCTAGAAGCACACAAACAAGCTACACTGACTCAGGAAGAAATAAAAGATCTCAACAAACCAATCAAAATAAAGAGATTCAATCAGTCACCAAAAATCTTTCTACAAAGAAAAGCCCAGGGCCAGATGGCTTCACAAGGGAAATTTATCAAATATCTCAAAAACAACTAACACCAGTCATGCTCAAATATTTCCAAAAAAAACTGAGGAAACGGAACACTACCTAACACATTTTATGAAGCTAAGATCATTTTAATATAAAAGCCAGGTAAAGATGCTATAAGAAAGAAAAACTATGGGCCAATTCCCCTAATGAACATAGATGCAAAAATTCTCAACAAAATACTACAAATCAAATCAAACAACACATTAAAAGAATTATACACTCAAAAAGAAAAAGAAATACATGCAGTGACCAAATATGATTTATATCAGGAATACAAGGATGGTTCGACTCAAGAAAATCAAGGCAATACAGCACATTAACAAACTGAAAGGGAAAAATCACATGATCATCTTGGTTGCTACTGAAAAAAACATTTGACAAAATTCTACATCCTTTTCTGATAAAAACCCTTCAAAATCTGGGAATCACAGGTAACTTCTTCAATATGATAAAGGGCATATATGAAAAAACAGTAGCCAGCATCATACTCAATGGAGAGAGATAGAGAAGCTCTCCCCCTAAGATCAGGAATGAGACAAAGATGCCTTCTGTCACCACCATGACTCAACATTTTGCTAGAAGTTCTAGTTAGAGCAATCAGGCAGGACAAAGAAATAAATGGCATACAAATTGGAAAGGAAGAAATAATACTTTCATTATTTGCAGATGATAGGATACTATACTTGGAAAATCCTGATAAATATATAACAAAGTTACTTGTGCTAATAAATAAACTCAGCAAGGTGGCAGGATATAAAATTAATATGCAAAAATCAGTAATGTTTCTATACTCAAGCAATGACCTAAGAAAGAGGAGTTAGTTAAGGAAAAAATTCCATCCAAAATAGCAAATAAAAGAAATAAGCACTTAGGAATGAACTTAACTAGGGATGTAAAAGACTTGTACACAGAAAACTACATAACAATGCTTAAAAGAAATCAAAGCTCTAAATAGGTGGAAAGACATTCCCTGCTCATGGATAGGAAGGTTAAATATAGTTAAGATATCAATTCTACCCAAATTGATCGGCAGATTCAATGCAGCACCAATCAAAATTCCAACAACCTACTCTGAAGACTTGGAAAATCTAGTTACCAAATTCATCTAGAAAGGAAAGAGACCCTGAATAGCTAAAAGCATCCTAACAAAGAAGAACAAAATGGGAGGATCAACACTTCCTGACTTCAAAACTTATTATAAATCCACAGTGGTCAAAACAGCATGGTACTGGTACAAAGATAGGAGTATTGACCAATGGAATTGAATTGAGAGTACAGAAATAGACCATCAAATCCATGGTTAACTGATTTTACGAGCCCCCTGGAATCCACTGAATCAGGACAAAATAATCTTTTCAATAAATGGGCATGGATGAACTGGATATCAATAGCCAAAAGAATGAAAGAGGACCCTTACTTTATACCAAATAAAAAAAATTAACCCAAAGTGGATCAAATGCCTAAAAATAAAAATTAGCACCATAAAGCTTCTAGATGAAAAGGTAAGGAAACACCTTCAAGGCCTAGTAATAAGAGGTAGCTTCCTAAACTTAACGCCTGAAGCACAAGCAGCAAAAGAAAAAATAGATAAATGGGAACTCCTCAAAATCAAATTCTTCTGCACCTCAAAAGACTGTTTTAAAAAGGTGAAGAGGCAGCCAACTCAATGGGAGAAAATATTTGGAAATCACAGCTCTGACAAAGGTTTGCTATTCTGCATACATAAAGAAATCGTACAACTCAACAATCAAAGAACAAACAACCCAATTATAAATGGGCTAAAGACATGAATAGGCATTTTTCTGAAGAACAAATACAGATGGCTCAAAAGCACATGAAGAGATGCTCATTTTCATTAGCTATAAGTGAAATGCAGAGCAAGGTCACAATGAGATACCACCTCA
Organism: Myrmecophaga tridactyla; assembly: GCA_004026745.1. Lineage (NCBI taxonomy): Eukaryota > Metazoa > Chordata > Mammalia > Pilosa > Myrmecophagidae > Myrmecophaga > Myrmecophaga tridactyla. The sequence continues at coordinate 137,143 of PVIY010001336.1, read as the reverse complement.
CACCTATAGGAATGGCTGCTATTAATCAAGCAGGAAACTGTAAATGTTGGAGAGGATGTGGAGAGATTGGGACACTTATGCAATGCTGGTGGAATTGTATGATGGTACAGCTGATATGGAAGACAGTTTTGGCAGTTTCTTAGGGAACTAAATATTGAGTTGCCCTATGACCCAGCAATAGCACTACTCAGTAAATACCCAGAAGAGATGAAAGCAGTGACACAAACAGACATTTGCACACCGATGTTCATAGCAGCATTATTCACAATCACCAAAAGATGAAAACAAACCAAATGCCCATCAACAGACGAGTGGATTAACAAAATGTGGTATATACATACGATGGAATATTATGCAGCAGTAAGACGAAATGGCATCCTGAAGTACATGACAAGAATGAATGAGCTTGAGAATATAATGCTGAGTGAAATTAGCCAGACACAAAAGGACAGATACGGTATGACTCCACTTCTATGACCATGGTAAAGGTAAAATCAGAGGCTTATAATACAGAATATAGGGTACTTAGAGATACATAGAACCTAGAGATGGGTGAACTGTTAGCTAATGAGGTTGAACTCACATTTTAAGGGAATAGATAGAAGTGAAGGTGGTTCTCTAGTGGGTCTATAAGTAATATTACCATATTGAACATGAACAAGATTGAAAGAGGATTTATAGACCTATGTGTCCCACTGATTAACACTAGAAATATAAATTAGTTCTTACATGAACTACTTCAAAGTTATGATTTGTGTACAAAGAGTGTTAAAGTCCAGGGTGTAGGGGGAAAACTACTATTGCATACTATGGGCTATGTTTAACAGGAAAGCATCAGCAGTACCACAGCAACAGCAGAGGTAAATAATGTGACAAGGGACAAGAATTAAGGGGAGATTTAAATTACCTATTTGGTGAGGGTGTGTTTATTGGTTATCATTCTCCTGGGAACAATGGAATTATCTAAAACTGAGAGTGTTGATGGACTGTGGACTTTGGGCAGTATACATGAGGCCTAATGAACGCAGGTGGCTGAAGGATGCACTGACTAGGAAGTAGATTGGCAAACGATGGTGTGTACATATGACAGAATATTGTGCTAGTAGGAAAAGGAACAAATTGGGAGGCAGAAATAAGCCAGAAGTGAAAGAACAACTATTGTAGGGTCTCCTTTAGAAAATGTTTATAAGGAAACAGGGGCTTAGATTTTAAGCTCTTACAGCAGACATTTAGGACAAAAGGTGATTATTATTTATGGATTTTGAGAAGCTGTTTTATATATCTATATCCCATATTCAGAGATAAGAATGGAGTTGATCAGGTTGGGATTTAAGTAATTCAGAACACAGGGGTAAGGAAGACATTGACTATATTTTAGAACTGCACCTACTTTTTGAGACCAAAGTAAGAAAGGCTTATATTATCTGGAACCTAAATTTTTTGTAGCATATAATCTAACTCTACCTGTCTGGATAGCTCATTGAACAATTGAAACACAGGGAACCCAGAATAAGAATGAGTGCCTTTAATGCTGTCTAGCCGAATGTAATGCCTGGATACATCCTAGACTATATTAAGCAGATAATCAAAAAGTATTGACAAAATCCCTAGGGATGGGAGAAAAAATATGGAACTGTTAAACTTTAACTTCAGGGAATCCCCTGATACTGTGTCAAACATTATGGACACCCAAATCAATAGGCCAAGGCCTTGATCTTGAGGCTTACTCTTGTGAAGCTTATGTGGGTAATAAAGAAACTTAGCCTACTGCAGGTATACCTAAGAGTTGCTTCTGGAGGACCACTTCTGTTGCCCCAATGTGGCCTCACTCTCTTTAAGCCCAACTCTGCAAGTGAAATCATTGCCCTTCCCTCTACGTGGGACAAGATGTTCAGAGGTGTAAGTCTCCCTGGCAGCATGGGAGATGCCTCCCAGGGATAAATCCAGCCCTTGTACCATGGGATCAACAATTCCATCCTGACCAAAAGGGGAGAAAGAAGTGTAACTAATAACGTATCAGTGGCTGAGAGAGTTCAAGTAGAGCCAAGAGGCTACTCTGGAGATTGCTCTTATGCAACATTGCTACCTATCATAACTTGCCAAACACCAACCAAAACCATTCCAGTCAATCCTAAAGAAGACCTACAGCAATATATAAGATTCTACAAAGGCTCCATGCACTAAGGTAACTTTCCAGAAACCTACAACCTCTAGATGGATTCCTGGACGTGATTAAGTCCTGAAACCTAGGTGGCCCAATCTCTCCAGAACATCAGCTCGTCCCATCTCTCTGCTCCACGTTATTGACAGCCCCTTCCAACATGAAACATTTAGAATGACCATAGCCACAATACCCCTAAAGAGTGGAATAGAAAGATCAAAGGTGTTGTTGAAGATATACCAAGAAGGTAGGGCTTAACAAAGGAGTATGTTTGCTGAATCATTGTATTGATATTTCCTTTAGTCTCCAGTATTTTAGAGCAACTAGGAGTAAAATCCTAAAATAATGGAATTGTAACCAATCCAAACTCTGAAATTTGTTCTACAACTAGCTGTTGTGCTGTGCTTTGAAATTTATTTATTTTTGTATATATGTTATTTTTCACAAAAGAAAAGAAAAAAAAGTGATGACAAAAATGTATATATTCCTTCTAGCCTCCAATGTTCTGGAACAATTAGATTGAAAATTCTGAGATGATGGTATAATCGCCCATGACAAACTCTGACATCTGTCCTGTAACTACTTGTTAAAGAGTGCTTGGAAAACTATTGCTTTTTTCTTTGTTTTGTATGTATGTTACATTATACAATAAAAAAGTTTTAAGAAAAAGATATTAGGGAGGATGAACATACAAGAAAGGCTCCACAATGGTTTTCCTTCAAACATATAGAACATTTTAATTTTGTAATTGGAACCATTGTAATTATTTTAGAATCCAAAGGTATCATTATTTAACATTTATTAAATAAACCTCTTAATAAAAACATTTTAACATTTTAATTTTAACGTGTATATGCATAACTTCAAATCGTTATATCAAATATTTTATTTTGTTCATGGAAGTCCCTGTTTGTGTGCTTAAGTAGAATATTGCTGATGAGTCAACATCAGTATTCATTCTTCACAAATAATTCAAGAGATGTGAGAGAGTAAATAAAAGTTTAATTATAAAAGCCTTTGGTTATAATTTGAAAAACCAAAATCAATGCAACAAAGCTAACTGTTGTATAAAATGTGTAATGTGGACATGAATAAAGACTAACATCTAGCTTTGGGACATTACCAAATCTTTACATCATTTCAGTATTTTTTTTTTGATCAAGGTATATGTGTGTGTATGTGTTTGTGTATGTATGATATGTACATATGGGTAAATGTGTATGTATAATGACAATTATAGTCAGTTGAGTTGAAAATAGTTTTACGTCTCATTTAATGCATCTACAAAATCCCTTTTGGCCTAACCACATAAATTCACAATTGATATATACCATCAAGCCCAATTCCTTAATTAAAAAAAATGAGAACAAGAAATAATCCCACAGATGTTAATGGCTAACAAGAAACCATGGCCCATCCTGGACTATAATGTGCTTCCAAATTTCTGGACCTGTTTCTTTTTTAGGCATATTGAAGAATATGTGAATACTTCCTAAAATCACAGTGGAATATATACCTGCACAATGTAAAGTTTTATGTTATCCCATATAGATTAGCGTAGGAAATTGCCTTAAATATTTGCAGGGTATATTTGGCTCCCACATTGTCATCTTTGTTTTTCATTCTGCTCATCGCTGCTTCTAGGAATGTATACTTATTCCAGGTATCACAAATAGAAATGGAAAATTATAATAAATTATCAGTAAATTTAATTACAGTTTAGCCATTTTTATTTGAATCTTTGAAGCATGAGGCAAGTCAGTGTTCAAACCAATCCGAAGAAATGACACACAGTAATAAATATTTGTAGAAATAGTTTTAGACAGGGGGAATTGGGATAAATTTGGTTGTGCTTGTTAAAACATACCTTTAAATAATTCTGTACTGTACTATACAGTTCTCTATTCCATATAAAGTCTCTCATTGATGTTGGGAAACTATTAATATTTATGTTTCTTCGTGGTCAGGGATTTCTGAGCAAAACTTACAGGAAACCTGGGTTAAATGACAAGCCTGGGAAGTTGAAGGGCAGTTGAATAAATAGAGAAGTCTAGAGATACATAGAGATATATCTCCCCAAAGCTGTGCCCTTACATTTCAAAGAGTTGTAAACTAGGGATCTTTCCTTTCTCTGCTTGGAGAGAATTCTTTCACATTAGAAAAACCAGAAGGAAGGATGGAAGCTACATAGTAATTCTTATATAAGCGATCAGATTCATAAGCTCAAGATTTCTCTCCTGTGGTATCAATACCACTGATGTAGTCTCTTTGGTTCTAATCACATTACCCTGCGGGAGAAGAATGGGGTTTAGGAAACGAATGCAGTTACTGCTATAACCCTGCTTCTGATTCCACAACGTCATGTTTACTTTCAGGACCAAATAACAAAAGTTAGATATTAAAAATGCATGACCCATTTGAATACATTTACTTTCATGCTTTCAAATTCCACATTCATTTGATGACAAACATTCTTTCTTTTAGAGGAGAAGGTCAAGGGTTTTCTTTGTCCAAAAATGAGCAATGAATGCACCAAGAATGGTTACTTTCGCCAATGTCAGACAGCTCACAGCTGTCCGCTGATTTACAAGTGGTTTGTCCCATTATGTTCTGAAGTCTAGAACATATGGTAAATAGCTAAGCTAGTTAGATACCTTTAGGATTTTATATAAACAGCATACATGGCCAAGGTGTGTATGAATCTTTCTTTCCACATATCCTTCAAAAAATTGCCCTAGGCAATCAGTACTTTCTTTTTATGTTCTCATAACATGTACCACAGTTCTCCATTATAGCAGAGCAAGAACCCCATGCTAGTCAAAACATTTTGTTTTCCAGGAAAATGTGGTATTGTCATAAAGCTGTCCACAGAATTGATTGGAGATGGAACTGAATGGCTGCAGCAGCAGGAGATAAAGCAGAGGGCTGAACATGCTCTCTTTTTCTTTCTCATTGTCTTCATGGTCTGTCATATGTATGATGTCTCTGTGTTCTTTTCTCAATCTCACTGCCCTACTTTGACTTAAGTGATGCAAAAAAATGTAAAGACATGCTTAGCCTGTCCTATCAAGGTCAAGATGATATTCACGTCGATACTGCACAAGCTGTGTTTGAAAGATGAATGATAGAGATTGGTGGAGATGGGAAACACTTGCTGGCAGAAGCCTTTAAAAGTATATTCCAGGTTAAGTGGAGAAAAAGTTGAAGCACCAAGGTGTGAAGCCATATGCAGCTTACAGAAAATTCTTGCCATGTCAACAAAGAGAGGGAACGAACCGTAGTGCTTATACGTACACACATGTGAGCCCTGAGACAGGGGTTCAAACCCTACCGCCAGCACTTTCTAACATCGTGACATCGGGCCATGTTTTTGTGCTTTGTTTTCCTCATCTGCAAGTGGGAATGGTGATGATAAAATTGATCTCAACCTACAACCATGCCTGGCACATAAAAACACGCTAAATGTTAACTACTGTTATTATAACTATTATCACTAAACATTAATTAATATGAGGTGAATATAAAGACACGGGAAGAGTCCAGTTTGGAAATTCTTAATAAATATTTTTGATAGAATTTTAACGGTGTAACAGGCGCTGCATGTTTAAATTCTCATATTTCTAATAAACATCTTGGCCATAATCCCCGGAATACTCTTCCTGAAAAGTCAAGTTAATCATCTCACACATTGCATGAACCCCTTCGGTGGTGGCCGATCTATCATGAGTTAAGCTCACAATCATGATTTACAGCATCTGTTGTGATGAAATCTCTGACCTCTTTCAGATACACTGCGGTCCCCTAAAAACTGCATTGCTTTCTTATCCTACTGACTTCCCACAGTCTTAGTTGCTGTTTCAGTTTGCTAATGCTGTCAGAATATAATGTACCACAAACAAGTAGTCTTTTATAAAGAGAATTTATTAAGTTACAATTTTAAGGCCATGAAAATGCCAAATTAAGGCAACATGAGGGCACCTTCTCGGAGGAAAGGCAGCTGGCATCTGATGTTCCTCTGTCACCTTTGAAGGCAAACTGGCCCTCCAGATTTGGCTTCAAAATGGTTCCTGTGGGTCCTTCTGGACTCTGCCAGGGACTTTCCTTTTTCTATCTCTAAATGTCTGTGTCTAGGCTTCTGCTCTGTGTATTGGCTCTGAACTCTTTCTCTCTCTCTGAGCTCTCTGAAGAATTCCAGGAAACTAATTAAGACCCACGTTGAATGGGTGGGGGTCACCTCTCCATGGAAATAATTTGATCAAAAGGTTCTACCCACAGTAAGTCTGCTCTCACCAAATTAGATTAAGAAAGCATGGCTTTTCTGGAGTACATGACTGTTTCAAACCAGCACACCTACTACATGGAATACTCTCCCATAATTTGCGCCATGAAAGTCTTCATTCGTCAGTCAGAGATTATCAGAAAGTTCTCTTACTCTCCAACATTCCTCTGGTCACCGCTACTCTGAGTAATAATCCATTGTTGTGCTTAACCACAATTCGTTGAGCATTATACTGCGCCAGGGATTAACACTGTAGATTAAACTCTAATAGGAAAGGCAAGTGAACAAATAAATAATTTTATGAAATATTTTGAAAAGTGTTATGAAGAAGATAAGCAAGTTTAATAGTTTAGTAGTTAGGTTCAGGTGTCAACTTGGCCAGGTGATGGTACCAAGTCGTTCTGTTGCTGTGGACATGAATCATCCGCATGTGAAATTCTCTATGGCTGATTACATCTGCCATCGGCTAAGGGGAGTGCCTTCCACAAAGAGTGACATTTTTTTTTTAATCAGCTGGAGCTTAAAAGGAGAAGTTAGAAGAGAGAAGCAGCTCAGCACAGCTCAGCTCAGCTCTCAGAGCCGTTTGAAACCAGAAGCCAGGAGAGGAGGCTAGCAGACATCATTGTGTGCCTCCCCTGTGACAGAGGAAAAGCCAGCTGCCTTTCCTCTGAAAATCTGTAAACTTGTAACTAAATAAATCCCCTTTGTAAAAGCCAATCCATTTCTGGTATATTGCATCCCAGTAGCTTTAGCACACTGAAACAATAGTGAAAAATAGGAGATGACAAATATGCAATTGTTTTTCTGGGCTCCCTTATAATATTACCTATAACTTATTATAGCAACTATAATGTTTTATGATATCCAAAGCAGTTGTGCAAATGGCTGACAAGCACATGAGAAGATGTACAATATCATTAGTTATCAGGGAAAGGCCCATTAAAACCACAGTGAGATACCCCTTCAAACCCATTAGGATGGCCATTTTTTTAAAACAGAAAATAAGTGTTGGCAATGATGCATAGAACTAGGAACTCTTGTAAATTGTTGGTGGGAATGCAAAATGGTGCAAATCTTGTGTTAAACAATTTGGCAGTTCCTCAGAATGTTAAACATAGAATTAGCATATAACCCAGAAATGCCACTCCTAGTTATATACCCAAAGTAACTGAAAGCAGAGGCTACTGTAGATGTTTTTACACGGATGTTAATAGCATCGTTATTCATAATAGCCTAATGAAAGAAGGAACCTAGTGTCCATCCACAGATGACTTGATAAGCAAAATGTTCTATACATATACGATGGAATATTATTCAGCCATGAAAAAGAATAAAGTTCAGACATGTATGAACCTGAAAGACGTCGTGTTAAGTGAAATAACACAGTATTGCACAACTCAACTCATATGAAACACCTAGAATATGAAAATTCATAGAGACAGATAGTAGAGTACAAGTCTCCAGGGACTTAGAGGGCAGGGAGTGGGAGTTATTGCTTAACAGTACAGAGTTATTCTCTGGGGTGATGAAAAAGTTTCAGTAATGGATTGCAGTGATGGTAACACAATATTTTGATTGTAATTATAACTACTGAATTGTATAATTGAAAGAGGTAAAATAAGTAATTTTGAGCTGTATTTATGCTAACACAATAAAAAGTGTTGTGTTTTTTTTTTAAAGACTATCTGGTAGTATATAAACTTGAAAAGCATATGCCTACTGCATCACTATACCCAGAATAAAAGCACCCAAGGACAAGAAACAAATATTTCGTTATAAATTCTTTTTTCTTCTCTTCCCCTACCTAATTGCCTATGAGCTTTTTGTTTTGTTTTGTTTTGTTTTGTAGGGTAATAACAAGACCTATTTATCTAACTATTTCATAAATAGTTATTGGGTTTAATAAATATTTTCAGAATTAATAAATTATGTATAAACTTAAACTTCACTGTTTCAATTCAAAATTACTGATCTGAAGACAATTTACATTTGAAGTTTTCTTCCCTATCTCATCCTTATGAATAATCGCAGCATTACTCAAACTGCACAGCATAAAGCAAATTTTCCCCTGGTTTAAAAAATATATATGACCTATTATATTACGGTAGCACTTATTTCATATTTGACTGGACGTGTATTTAATTTCAAAGCCTCCAAACCAAAACACCAGGAAGATAGTCTCAATGTTCTAATTAAAAATATCTTTGATAGAAAAAAGATTTCATCTTTTTAAAGGTCCCTATGACTCAGGTGCAGTTAGGATATTGTTTATGCCTAGAAGAACTAATTTTTTATGAATGAAATATGGACAGTATTAAACGTGTGACACTGGCAGACTCTTACAATTTTTCTCTTCTGTTTTCTTCTTGACCCTACTATGCTAAAAAAGAGGGGGAAATTCTCATTATGTATGTAAGGAATATTAATGAGCTTTTATATGTAATGGTGAAACTAAACGTCATCAACAACCACTTAGGTAATTTGATGCAGTAAATCTGTGTTATCTCTTTTCTCTATGAGCAGTGTCTTTTCTTTACTTTTTTTCTTTTTCCATTTTCAGCTTTACGCACACACTGAGCATTATTTTTTGTGGAGTTATTTCCTATCAATTTTGTTTTACATTTCATCATCCTGATGCTACTGAAGAAGAGAACTCGATATGTTTTGGCTTGGGCTCTAGTGCCCTGTCTTCTTTCAGAAAGGCTTTACTGTTTGCTCAGGGGGTACAGGGTCTCGTAAGTCACGGCGCACAGTGTGACGTGTAGGACACTTCAGCTTACTAACGTGTGACTCTGGTTTTCTAGCTATATCTTCTGTAGACGTAGGTCTAGATCTCTGATTTTATTTATACAATTTATATTTCTGTTTGTACCTATGCTGTATTATCAACTCTACATTTATTTGTATACTGTGAACAGCGGAGAACCAGTCAAGACTGAGATGGCATTTTTATGCATTGAAAATGTTATCACTCCTGGTAACACAAGCATAATTATTTTAACGTATCTTATGACTGTCTGCATTAATCTTTCTTGACATCAAACAAAAGCGTTCAGGAAATCATTTTAAAAAGTGCAAAAATCATGGAAAAAGTGAAGTTTTAGTTAAAGAAATGTAAGGATATTTTCCTGCTTCACAGACCCCTGAAGATCACAGCAGTATAAATATCCAATTTCAAAAAAGGAGTGGATGAAGTCAAACACAAATTACACAAGTGATACTTTTATTTTCAAATTATAAGATACTCGATGTATTTATAGGTGAACTTATTGAAAGAAAGAAAATATACCTGTATATTTTTCCACAAAAACAAAACAAGTATTGTTTTTGTAAGAATCACATACTAATTATATCTATGTATATGAAAATAATGATGCAATTTATACTGAGGTTAATAGAAACAGTGGATTAGAATATTTTATTAAATATTAATAGTATAACAGTTAAAAGTGAAAAACACAACAATGGACCGACTATAATTATATTCCAATCCAATCATTTATGACCTGTGTAATTCTGGGCATATTACTCAACCTCTCTGTCCCTCATAAGGATATAATGATACTTGCTCATAAATTGATGAATAATCTATTGAGTAAATGTATTTCACTCTTAACATCTAGATAAGGGGTTCAAAAGTTATGTTACCTGTATGGTTTTAAATGCTTCAATTGCACATTGGCTATGTCCAATGTATCTTGGTACAGGTGAATCAAAATTTCTATAGTAGGATTCATCCTAAAACCAGAAGTTGCAAAAGTGTCCTGTATAGTATAAAATATCCACTCAAAAGTAGAATATATGCAAGAAAACAAAGCTTTTTGTTTTACAGTCATCAGAATAAATGCAGCATTATCTTCCTCTAAACCTCAGATTATGAGATTATTTACTATAGATCAGATCAATAAAAGATATTTCTAAAATGTTAACATAGATTTTTAAAAAATGTATAACATGAGTGAAGCATAAGATGGCTTCAGCAATGATCAGGTTCTATTTTTTTTTTTTGAGAAGCAAAATTGTATTTCCTCAAATGAGAAATGTAATCATGGAATTAAAAAATATATTCCACTCAACAAAAGAGAGAATTATTAAATTCTGAGACAGAGCTGAAAAAATTACCTTGAGTGCAAAACAAAGAAATACATTATTAAAAATATGAAAGATGTCAAGAGTCATAGAGGTTAGAATAAGAATAACTAACTTACTAATGGAGCTCTAGAAATTAATATTATGGATAAACAATAGGGACTGAAAGAAATATTGATTGAGAATTTGTAAGAATTATGAAAGAAAAACCTGAGCTGTCAGATTCAAGAAGCACAATAAATCCCAAATTGAGTGAAGGAAAAGATACCCACCTCTAAATATATCAGATTGATACTGCTGAGAATCTAAGATAAAGAGAAAACCTTAAATAGTAGTTTGAAGCCAAAGATATATCCTTTACACAGTGAGACCAAGTGATAAAACTAACAGCATATTTCTCAATAAACAATAATGAAAGTGAGAAGTTAGTACAAAATGGAATTTTAAACAGCAGCAACAGTAAAAGACACACATATATAAAATATATCAATGAAGATATTTGTTAAAAAATTATAAAACTGATTTAGTCACTAAAGAAAAAACAGTTAAGATATATACTAATTTCACTGTCATGAAGTTAAAATTTCCCACAAGTCCATAAATTCAATACAGAGCTATTCCATGATAAATTCTGACATAACCTTTTTTTTTTTTTTTTTGCATAGGCAGGCACCAGAAAACAAACCCAAGTCTCAGGCATGGCATGCAAGAACTCTGCCTGCTGAGCCACCGTAGCCTGCCCAACATGACATTTTTATTGTTGTTGTATGTATGTATGTTAGCAAAAAACAGATCCAATGCACTCCTAAACTAAAAGCAGAAGATGGGGAACTAGACCTAAAAAAATCAAGATTTATTAGCAAATTATAGTAACATACAATTTATGGTATTGATAGAGAGAATCAATGGATGTAACAAAATATAGAGTCCCAAAACAGAATCCCATATATACCATAGTTAGGATGATGATTCAGGATCAAGTTATAGACTACTAAAGAAATGGTTTTGGGGTAATGGATTATTTACAGAATAAAACATTATAATATGACCCCCACTTTATACATACAGAGAGCATAACCAGGTGTACTAAGCTCCTTGATGTTAAAAATAAAACTTAAAAAAATTAGAAAAATAACAGGAAAATTTCTTTATAAACATGAGATAGAAATTAAAAAATAAATCCTATAATATCAATAAGAAAAAAGTCAAAAGACATGAGCAGGCAAGTCACAGAAACAGATACACAAATGGCTATTGAATCCATGAAAATAGTCTAAAGCCTAGGGTTTAATTAGAGAAATGAAACTTCATTGAGGTAAATTTTCACCCCCATTACATTGGCAAAATATAAAATGTCACTGCCAAGTGGTGGCAAGAATGTGGAGCAAGGGAGACTCAGATGTAATCCTAACGGGTACAACTCATTTGAGAACCATCTGTGGTTGCCTAGGGCTGGATGAAGGGTTGAGATTTATGTGTCAAGTTGGTTAGTTTATGGTGTCCCATTGGTCTAAATGTTGCTGTGGAAGTATTTTATAGATGTTATTAGCATCTACAATCAGTTGACTTTACGTAAAGGAGATTAACTTTCAAAATGTGAGTGAACTTTTCTAATCAGCTGTAGGCCTTTAAGAGCAAATAATTGAGTGTTCCAGAATAAGAAGAGATTCTTCCTCAAGACTATCGCTTTAACTACTTTCTAGTTTCCAGCCCACTGACCTCCTTATGGGTTTCTGAATCAAAGCTTCACAACACCTATTACCAGAATATCCAGACTGTCAGCTTCCTGGATGGGGTTGAGACTCTAAACTGTAACATCACTCTTAACTGGAAATTCCAACCTGAAACCTGCTCTACAAAACTTGGACTTGATAGCCCTCATGATCAAATGTCTTAGTTTTAATTGTGAAATTAAATTCCTTGAATTTCTTTAAGAAATTTGCTCACACGCACACACGCACATATGAACACACACACACATGCACACACACACGCACACACTGAGCTCAGTTTCTCTGGACAACCCTGACAAATACAGGTTTGGGTACCAAAAGTGGTTCTTATACCAGTTTCTACTAAGGATGAGTTTTCTGAACAGATTCTGCGGTTTGGAGAAATTGTTATTTAACCTGATTAGATTCAAAGGCACTAATGACTCTATACTACTGATAAGGAGGGTACTAATACTCCATGGGATGATGTAGCAACAGAGATATGCAAAATATCACCACTGAACACTTCTAATCAAATACTTATGAGTTGGGATTTTGGGTTATCATGTATTTTATATCTTAGAGCATTTTTTTTTCAATATAACAAGTATAGTGAGAAGGGCTGGTTGCTCCTAATGTGATGGAGAAAATGAAAAAAAGGAATAAAAGAGTTCAGGTCTTCAAATTTGCAAATCAGGTATGCAGAAATGACCAGAATATTTCTATGAATGTCTGGAAAGAAACCTTTATCATCTGTAGCTGCAAAGTTTAAGTATCAGAAGAACTAACCCAGAGTCTCATCATTTGAGCAGCTGAATTGCAAAGCAAATTGCATTTCCTACCTCAAAGCATGTTTTCTCATAAGGGCATTGATTGGGAAGAAATTGGATTCTGAAAATTGAAATGGGGACATATGGTAGATTCTGATAAAGTAGCTGATATTGAATGCCTAAATTCTGCTGAGTCTTCTATGCCACTAGAAGCAGTCCTTCCACACCACCTCTCTTTGCTTTCAGACACATAACTAGACTAAAGTCACTATAAAGCCTTAACTGTGAGTTACAAAATGTGGTCTATGAGGATATGTGCTATGCTCCAAAAGAACATTATAATTTTTCCAATTTACACAGAAATAAACCTGGGTAATATGTGTAGTAATAGATATTAAGAGAACAGAATAACAGTGGTTGGGCTCACTTAACAGAGATTCTGATTTCAATGTTATCACTCGAGGACTTAGAAAGGGATCTACAGTTTGTTTCATTCGTTGGTTGAAATATGGACCAAATGGTAACTTACACTAAAATGAAGTTGGAATGCCCGAACCTTCTTTATATACAGCAGATGATAATGTAAAACCTTAGGAATATTGGAATGCTAGAGTGGATTTACTAAGTAAGATGTGCTCACTCACCCTAAGAGGTTTCAGAGGACACACTTTTCAAAACAACTAAGAAAAATAAACTTGTGAGAGAAGCACCAGCATCTCTGAAGATCTCTGTGGTCACTGGTCTCTGAAGATCAGGAATTATGGTGGAAACTGCTGCCACTGAACTGGTTTCCTTGAATGCAACAGGAATAGTTGAATCATAGGGTGGCTGGGGCTGGATAACAGGAGTTAATTGCTTAAGACAAGATGAGAATGGTTACCATAAAGGATAGCAGAGTCAAAGTAATAATCAAAATAACCTGACCTATGATGTCGACTAATTCATCATGGGATACCTGTGAAACAGATGGACAGTCTACTAAATTCTTATGTGATCTATTTAAGTTGGAATATTCTAGGCAAGTGAAAAAAAGTTTATCTTGAATCAGCAAAACAGAGTCATAACCCCTCTTCCAGACTTGAGACACTTCACAGATTCAGAGTCAGAATCCTTGAATGGGGCCAACTCCCCAGCTCTATGCCAAAATTTAGACCACAGGGATTCTTATCGTCTTTCTATTTTGCAATGCTTCACACTGGGTCCAGTACATTGATGGAATTATGCGATATTGAGCAAGAAAAAGCAACTACTCTAGACATATGGGTAAGACATTTGCATGGCAGTAGGTGGGGAATAAATCTGACAAAAATTCAGGAGACTTTCACCTGAGCACAATTTCTAGGCATCTAGTAATGTAGGATATGTTGAGACATCTTTGTAAAATGAAGGATAAGCTGTTGCATCTGGCAGATCTTTCAACCTAAATAGAGACACAATGCCTAGCGGTCTTCTTTGAATTTTAGAGGCAACATATTCTTCATTTGGGTGTGCTAATCAAGTGACCTAAAAAGCTACTTATTTTAAGTGAGGCCCAGAAGAGGAGAAATTCCTGCAACAATTTCAGGCTATCATGCAAGCTTCTCTATTTCTTGCACCATATGATCCAGCAGATCCAGAGTTACTAGAAGGGCCTGTGTCAGATAGAGATGTTATTTAGAGCCTCTGGTAGGCTCCAATAGGTGAACCATAGCACATGCCCTTAGGATGTGCAAGTGAAGCCCTACCATCCTCTGAGGATAACCATTCTATTTTTGAGAAACAGTTTTGGGCTTGGTACTGGCCCTTAATAAGATAAAAAAGTACTCATAGTCCACCAAGTTACTTTGTGACCTGAACTGCTCAGTCTGAACTTGGTGTTGTTTGATCTACCAAGCCATAAAGCTGTCTGACCAAAGCAGCAATCAATTATCAAATGGAAGTAATATATACAATACCAAATTGAGCCGTCCCTGCCTCTACAGATAAGTTACACATGGCAATGTCCCTCATTCTCATGGTCCCTACTCCTGCTTCATCACCTTTTCTCTGCCTGCCAAGACCTATGGCCCCATGGGGAGGCCAATTTCCTAAGCAACTCTCTGTCCTTGGAAGTTTGACACTGACATGAAAATTATCCCTAACAAAGATTACATTAGAAACCTCTTTAATGTCAGATATCTTTGCAACTTTCTAATATTTCATTCAATGGTTGTATATTCAGAATGCAATATGGAGTCCATGATGCTCGATGTCCTGGGGAGACCTGTGTTCATAAAGAAGCATCTGCTCTCTCAGAGCCTCCTGAGAGAACAATAATAAACAAGTAACCAAATAAAATGAGTAATATAAATTTCAATATTAATAAGGGCTATATTTGATACAAAGAGTTGCATGATATATAATCAGAGGAGAGTGGGCAAAATTCTGTAGCATGTCTAAGAAAGACTTCCTTACAGAGGACTGAATGATTGAAAAGATGAATGCAAAGATAAGGGGAAGGCGGTTCTGTAGAAGGAATATAGTAAGTGAAAAACAGCGGGAGTAGGTTTAAGTTAGTCTTATTAGAAGAATCAAAAGAAAGTCAAAATGTTCGACATGTAGAGAATACAGAAAGAAGTGAGATGAGACAAAGCCATATTTTGCAAGGCCTATTAGAAGACATGTTTTTTCTAATCTGCCCAATATCCAAACCTGCTTTCCCCTATGGAAACCATAACCTGCAGTGTGGCAACTAATCTGTGGGCACTTTACCTATTTAGAGAATAAAATGGCCCTAGAAAAGGATTGGACCCCTGACCAGATAATTAATAAATACATGAAAATTTATCATTCATCTCAAAGCAGTTATTATCTAGGGTAGAAGTCACACAATATCCAGAGACAGAAATGAGTGTCCAGTAAAAACTGCCAAGGAGAGGTGGAAGCCCCTGACTATAAATCAGGTAACCTGGGAAGTGGTTCCAGGTCACCAGAATCTTTTGAATTCATTTTGCCTGTTTCTTTCTCTAGTTTCGCTATATATCTGATGATCTACCCAAGATCTTATCCAACCTATTTCTTTTTCTTTATTTTTTTGACATGGGCAGGCACCAGGACTCGACCCTGGGTCTCTGGTATGGCAGCTGAGAATTCTGCCACCGAGCCACCATTGCACTGCCCCCAAACTATTTCTTTTTTTGCTTAAATAAGCAAGTGTCAGCTTATATTATTTGCAGCCAAGAGTCCTGACTGAAAAATCATAGTAGAATACTGCTCACTGAGCCCAAATTCTTAAACTTCGTTCCTTCTCTGGCATATACAATAACTGTCCCTCCAATTATTTATAGTTCCCTAAATATCCTTTTAATTTCACTTTCATACGTTTACCTTCGAACATGTCTTTTCCATATCTACCTTTGAACAAAGATCTCCCAAATCCCTTCTTGCCTCTTCCAGTCTGTTCCGTTCTCTATGCTACTTCTGTATTTTAGTAGTAAGATAGTCTAAGATACACTACATTTAATAAACAATCCCCAAATCCGGTGGCTTTCCTACTTTCATGAATTCTACTATGGCTCCAAGCTATGATCCAGGTCACTGGTCCACTTTGTGGTACTAAATAACCCAGGTTGCTTTGTGCTGAGGACTCACAGGACACTTCCGCATTTGCCACTGCAGTGGAGGAGAAAGACCAGAAAAAACACACAGATTTTCCTAGCCTGAGCCTCACAGGAGCCTATGTCCATCTGCTCACATTTAATTGGCCAGAAAAGTCGCATGGCGTTGGCTGATTGCAAAGGGTCTGGGAAGAATAGTTTTTACAATGCTTAGGGATAACTATGAGAATTTGGTGCACGTGTAACATTGTATCTGCCTCATGTTTCTTTATTTTTCTAATTTTGTATACATGATACTGTATTCATTCATTCATTTGCAAGTCCATCTGCTTCACCAAGCATTGGTTCTAAGAATAGGGGCTACTCACTTAGTCTTCACTGCACCTTCAATACTGAGCATAATGCTAGGCTCCTGATAAACATTCTCTAAATGCTTACTGAATGCAGGGGTGAAAAATGAATGTTATTTTCCATAGTAGTGTTCTCTGTGTTTTATTTCCATAATACAGGATTAGCCACTGTTCACTGAATTTTACAGTACCAAAGTGCTTTGTAGGGACTACTGCCTCTATCAATAGAGTGGGTTAAATTCAAAGGCAAGCCTCATGATAACTAAATCCTGCATTAAATAAAACTTATACTTCATCTCTGGACTTTCAGTACATAAGGGAAAACACTACAAACCATGAAAGAGCAAAAGAGAGAGAAAAGATAACAGAAAAGCATGAGCTTGAAGTAGAATAGTAAGCAAACACACATGAAGCCAGGTTATATGGGCACAAACCAAGATCAGTGCTGCTTTTGAGATTGCAAATGGAGAATGTAAATCTGGGACTCAGACACAAAACTTGGCAGGGGAAAGTTGTGGTCTCAAGCCTGAAGATTCAGTTTCTGGGCAGATCAAATGTAATCACTCACTCAGAAAATCATCCTCACACTTGGCCCCCTGAGTTTCCAAGGAATATGATTAACCATGTATAACTCACAATCAAATAAGGCCAAACAACGAACAAACTGAACTCATTGAGAATTAGCAGAGCCAACAAAACAGATTTAAGTCCCAAATGATTTCATGGTTACTGTATATGTATTATATCCAGGTAGATAATGACTTTCAGGAATCTTCCATTGGCTGTTTAGTTAATGTTTAAATTATGGATGGACTTTTGATAAGTCAACAAAACTTTGTGTACTGGTCACATCCTTTCAAATAATGTTCGTAAAAATAAAAGGAACAAAGAATTTAATGTCACTGTCTATATTTTCAGTTCTCAAATGGAGCAAAGAAATTGATGTTTGGTATATTGTCCTAAAAATATTAGTGAGTTAATGTAATTATTTATGCTAAAAGTTAAATCTCTTTCTTTTTGGTGGGACTCTATATGCGTCTTATTGATTCCATTTAAATCTATTTATTCTCAATTGTAAGTGCATGTAAATTCTGTTTTTACCAAGTTTCTTGGTAATATTGTCCAAGTATTTTGAAAATGGTAATAAATTATTTAAATACCAGCACTTTGAGTTAATGTGCTCTCAGAAAATTGAATTGAATTGCTGTATCATACTGTGCAGAAAAGAATTAATATAGCAGGTCTGACACTATTATTTTTAGAAAGGCCTGGGTGCAAGTTTCTCTCTTGACTGGCATCTGGGAATGTGGACTTTGGGAATTTTCTACTAACCTAACTGATGAGCAGTACACTATGCCTAAGTGGTTTGTGCAAGCAATATGTTTTCTGCTGAAACTTTGCTTTCCTTTGAGGAGTCTGAAATTTCAATAAGTTCTAGGTAGAGGGTACCTGCATGACCAGCCCCAGCTAAAAACGCTGCACACAGAGTCTCTAACGAGCTTTCCTGGTAGACATTTCACAAGAGGAGTCCCAGCTCATTGCTGAGGAATTAAGAATGTCTTGGGTAATACCACTGGGAGAGTTCTCTTGGACACTCACTTTCGGTTTCCTCTGAACTTCATCCCATGTGCCTTTTTCCATCCTGCCAATGGGTACAACTATATGCCAGGTCTATGAGTCCTCCTTGCGAATTAACAAAAATGGGATGCTCTTGGAGACCCCCAAACACATCTTTAGAGTATTACATGTTTGGACAGGTTGTGCTTATCTAAATGTATTTTTAAGTAAAATATGGTAGAAATTTAGTATTGTTAAGAAAGGGAATGACATGAGATGGCCATGAATAGGGATCATAATTGCATAGCGTACTGGTTAGAAACTATTATGTTTCTAACATGATAGTTAGAAAAGCCATGTTCTAATCCTGATCCAATCTTGTGGGGCCAGACCTATTGTTTAAGGTGGAAACCTTTGACTGGATTGTTTCTATGCAGAGGTGACACATGTAGTTGTGGGTGCGACCTTTTGATTAGATGGAGATGTGACTCAGCCCATTCAAGGTGGATCTTGATTAGTTTACTGGAGTCCTTTAAAAGGGAAAACATTTTAGAGGAAGCTAGATACTTGCAGGGCTGAAATACAGACAGAGGCATTTGGAGATACAGAAAGAAAATGCCCTCCAGGAGGCTGTTTGAAACCAGAAGACAAAGGACCATCAGAAGTCAGTCAGGTTCCTCCCCAGCTGACAGAGGTTTTTAGACGCCATCAGCCTTTCTTGAGTCAAAGTATCTTTAACTGGATGCCTTAGTTGGGACATTTTTATGGCCATAGAACTGTAGACTTGTAACTTAATAAATTCCCTTTATAAAAGCCGATACTTTTCTGGCATATAGTATTACAGCAGGTTTAGCAAACTGAAGCCCTGCAAATGCAGTATCTCTAAAGCTCAAAATCCGTTAAACTTTTCTCTGGCTATTTGAAATATTTTTTCTGGATACCTGATTCATTTCTTCATTTACATTAGGTATATATTTGAAGATACACAACAGTTTCTAATTTTTTTCTCTTTTGAAATTTTCAATTTGAATTAAAGTTGATATAATACGTCCTCCCAATCTCTAATGTAGAGAAAAGTATTAATTATCTTTGAATCAAACATCTTATTAAAATATATAACTTTTTATTTTTTTCATAATACTATTTCATCTTGAAAGCAAGGCTGTGAGTTAGAAAAATATGTATGGTTTTTTCTTTATCTCAAAAATGAGAAGAGGGTGCACAGGTGGTTTAGTGGTAGAATGTTCACCTTGCATGTGGGAGACCCAGTTCGATTTCTGGAACATGCACAAAAAAAAAGAAAGAAAGAAAGAAAGAAAGAAGAGAGAGAAAATAAATGTCTGGAACAAATTTACTTTATTTTATTTTGTTGTAACTGTGTTATATTGCTAAGTTATAAAACTATAGATCTATGTAGATTAAATATGACTTCCCTTCAGAGCAAAAATTCCTAATATTGCTGAACATATTAATGCAAATAGGAATAAATGATTTGGTTTTACTTTACATAAGACTTAGCTTTTCATACTAGACCGCAAAGCTGTTGCAGCAATTAGGCCCAACAATATTAACTTTAAATCTAGGCAACACGATCTGATCCACTGTAACATATGGTTTCTTAGTGCCTGGAAAATCATGTTGTGTGTATCCTTCTCACCACTGACTATGATAACAAAAGCCTTAAATTGCCAAGACCGCTATTACTAATTTTTTTCAATAAGGAACTTAGGAAAAGATAAGGAAACTCAATAAAACTGCTTTGTTCTTAATAATTTTTGCAGGCTAAATGGTTTACTTTTTAATTTCATACATTCAAAATAGAAAATGTTCTTAACTTTTAATAGTTTTGTGCAAACATATTTCAGAAGCTGAACTCTTCCGTTTCTAATAATCAGTGGCCAATACCACGTATTCCAAATATACATAAATTAACAAAGAGCAATAATACAGTTGGTATTATTTCGAGGGAAGATCATTTCTATATGTAGAAAATTTGCACAAAATGAGAAATTGAATAATAAAAATAAAACCAGTGGTAACATATGAAATAAAATTGTGTAAATGTATCATTCTTCAACTATTTAATTATTTTTTAAGTATTTTGAATAAAAAGGATATGTTATACTTTTTCTTGATTACGCTTTCATGTGAAAATGTCAAAGGTAGATAAGGTATATTTATATATCTAGCAAGGAACAACTTCAGCATCCATTGAATGTGCTACCATTGTAGAAATTTGAGGGTCATCTTCCAGAATGAGTTATATCTATGTCTGATCATCTGGAGGTATAGCACTGAGGTATAATTAAGTGACTTTAAAAGTTTGTAGAATAAAGTATATACTGTGATTTCATTTTAGTAAAATAGGAAACAAATATGCCAAAAAGGAAAATGATAAACTATGTTTTTTGTAAATTATATGTGCATGAAATAACTTGAAAAAAACTGTAAGAAAACAAATACAATGAAGCTTATTTTCAGTCTGAATTTAAGTTTTAAAGTGTTTTCTCTTTACACTCTTATTTTATATTGAAACATGGGTATATTCTCATGAAAAATAATTAAATAATATAGTAAAATAAAGCAATGAACATTATTAATTTCTTTTTATGAACTCCACTGCCAAATTTTTTTCCGCACCAATCATTATTTGGAAACTATCTTCCCCCTTCCTTTTATGAATTCATTCACACATACACACCATACTTCTACACACACGTACACAGAAGTATACATACAGACATATGCATTTTATATATTTGACTCCTACACATCTATCAGTCTCCAACTTATCCATGTTTTAACCACAACTCAAAGTGCTTCTCTCCAGATCCTGAGATATATGTCCCTATAGAAATCATGAGGGTTTAATACAACCTAGTCCAGCATTTCCAAATGGTATTCAATACAAATATTTTAGCCATAACCATGTGCCCAAGACTGTAATTCTCAGACTGGCAGAGAGGTTTTGAAATAACCTGAGTTTTCTTTTATTTAACTCATCTCATCATTCCAAAATAAGTCAATTTCTTATGAAGGTATGTGTCATTGGAAGTTGAGGCAAGATAAAATTCTATTCCTGAAATTTATTTTTCAGATATCTTTCAATTTAATAGACACATGACAGTCCCTAGATTGTATTTTCCGCCAGTATGCCAATATATCCAAGACAGAACAGATATACCAAGATAATTTGCAAATGTGACTTTCCTGCTATATTTCGGTATTTCTGGTAACACTGCAAATTCATTATGTTTGAGGATTTATTGGGATCTGATCCTTTGCACTGTTGTTCCAACTGACAGGCAGTAGTAGTAAAACTGTACTTTTGGTTCAAATCCAGAGAAACTTTAATTCAAGGTGCATCTTTGGTTCAAAACTCAATGTTTTCCCACCACAAATATAATCTTTTTAAAGCTGTGACTTGCCTGTTTCAGTTTGAAAGGATTTGGGGTTTCAGAGAAGCTATAAATAAGGATTAGCAATGGCAATTCTGGTTCTGATTCTTGATAAGAAGAATTATAATCTATTCTTCCTCTTCTGGTTATTGTATCTTTAAAGCCTGAACAGAATGCATAAAAGAGCTATTGGAGGACTCTGAAAAATAGCCTGTAGCAAGAGATTGGGGAATTGGGAGAGAAGATGAGAATTCCAACTATCACTGAACCAAGAATGTATTTACCATTTGTATTTCCTTTGGAATGTACTATCCTGATGACAGTTCATTGAATACCCATAGGTGATCACCATGATGCCGAGAGAACACCAGGAAATTTTCTCTAGTTCTGGTGGCTCAAGGATTGGGAAAGAAACTCTAATGCTCTGAGAGAGTGCAGAACTTTCTGTACTTTTTCTCTTTATAATCTCTATTCCCTCAATTCCATCTTGTGGTCTTGGCAACTATGGCAATGGGATTCTTCAGGATCAAAATATTGCAGGAGGGGAACTTACCTCTCCCTTCAATGAAGTCGTGTCTCAAGAGGATGGAGCAAATTTCGGTTGCCTTTTGTCTCTTTCTGTTTTCCCTTGTGTGGCTCCAAACACTGGTGTAGAGGCAGAATGTGCTGCTCAACCCACGCTGAGCTGTTTGGATCTGATTTTATTCATCACACCAAAACTTTTAAAGAACTAGTAGGACACTGCCCAACTCACATACACTTATGGGATAGAGCCAAATAGCACTACGAAGCCTTTGATCCCTAATGTGATGTCGAAACCATGGAAGGTGAATTGGAATAAATGGCCTACTTAATCTCATCGATTCCCTGTTAAAACACAAATACCAACATTCTCCATAGAATATGGGTATATTATCTCTTGCCCCAACTTTATTTTTAAAAGAATTGGAGTCTTATAAACTAATAACCAATATATCCAGGATAAATTCCAAATTTGCAAGGCATATGAACAACAAGTAATATCCCAGCTCAAAAGGAAAAAGACATTCAAGAAATATCAACACCAAAATGGCAAAGATG
Organism: Myrmecophaga tridactyla; assembly: GCA_004026745.1. NCBI lineage: Eukaryota > Metazoa > Chordata > Mammalia > Pilosa > Myrmecophagidae > Myrmecophaga > Myrmecophaga tridactyla. The sequence goes on along the minus strand of PVIY010001336.1, from coordinate 114,172 downwards.
TTGGAATTATGCTATTATAAGCAATCATAAGCACTCCTGAAACCAATGGAAGAACTTAAAGCATCACTATAGAAGTAAAAGATAAAAAAAAAAACTATCTAGAAGTTATATATCAGAAAAACACATTAACAAAAATGAAAAACAGAATTGGCACAATAAAGAATGGAAAAAATAGAAAGCAGAGTTAGCAAAGTTGATAATAGATAAAAAGAAATTATCCAGTCTGTAAAACTGATTGAAAAGCAATTTGAGGAAAATCATTCAGGGGCCTGCACAATAACAAAATGTATGACATTCATATCATTGGAATTGTAGATGGGGATAAGAAAGTGCGGTGCTAGAAAAAAAAAATCGAAGAAATAATGACTGAAAAGTTCTTAAAGTTAATTAGTTCAAAGATTCAAGAAGTTCAGTAATTCCCAAATAGGATACTTTCAAATTTGTTGTTGGGCCCATCATATAAATTTTCTTTTAGTTGCTGTATTCATCAGCATTTTCTGGGGTCATAGAATTAGCACACACAACCATAGGTATTGGCAAGTCTGAGTTCTGTGAAGCAGGCTGCAAGCTGGGGACTTGTTGGTGATGTTAAAATCTCCAGAAGCCACAAAGTGGAAACTCTGGAGATGATGATGAATTTCCCAAGAGAAGCTGTCTGGCTGAAGTAGGAATAGAAATTTTTCTTTTGGTAAGCTGAAATCCTAAATTCACCCTACAAGGATTCTAACTGATTGGAAGAGAAGACCATTGTCATTGCTGAAGGCATTTCCTTTGTTGGTTGTAGATTAAATCAGTCATAGATGCAATCAATTTAGAAATAACTTAAATACCCAAAATACCCTTACAGTAACAATCAAGCCAGTATTTGCTTTACCAAACAACTGGACACCATAATTTAGCCAAGTTTACACATGAAATTAAGGATCATGGATCATCCCTTGTCAATCTGGCTGTCATGCACAGCTCCTTAAACTATATTAATCCCTAAATAAAAGCCATAACCAAATCACACTATCACTTATCATAATTCAGCAGCCCTGGGTATCCTGGAAACAAACTAACCCTTTCCCCAGAAGATGATGCAAGTCCTTTGGTAATATTGACAATTTAAACATGATATTCTATAGCCTAAATATGGTGCCATATGGTTAATAGAATTTAGGTTGCATGATAAAGAGATATTATGGGGATGAGGGTAAAGATTTTTTAAGTACATATATAAATATATTCAGAAGAAAATAAGGAAGAAATACTAATCATGATCACAGTCCACATTTCTACAATTGGTCACATGGTGTCATCTCACATTTATAACCACTTTCCTCAGCTACTCATTCCATATTGCCTTTACTCTCAGCAAGCACTTCGTCTGGTTGTGGTTCTTTGCTTGGTGGGCTGACTGGAAAACTCATTCTTGAAGTGTCTGGGTAACTGGTAGTCCTGCCTGGATTAGGTTGTTAAGGTTTTCCATTGACTTTACTTGCAGGCCATGGTAGTACTAATAGACCCCTTAAGAGATCTTCTGTTTTCAAGGCAAAATCTTCTTTACTTTCATTTCTTCTCCTTGATCATCCAAGCCAGTACAGTAATTCTTTTGCATTTGTTGATTCAATGGCATGAGCAGCCCAAGGTGGTCATGTGGCAGTATTAATCGCTAGTTCAATAAAATCATTTTTTGTTTCCTGGTGGAAACACTCCTCCATTTGTAACTAGGATCTGAAGAATAAGAGAGCATAAATTCTGAGGGACAAGAAGCAAAATTTGTTAGTGGATCACTAGGGATAATATTGAGTAGTACAATTTTCGTTTTTACTTCTTCATTCCTAGACATATGAATCCTAGCTACGGGAGAAACAACACCATAAAGGGAATGCTTATTTAGAATATAAAAACCTCCTGGAGAATATTGCCCTAGCCCTGGAAGATATTGCCATGCAGCTGGTCCCATAACTGAGTCTTCATAAAGCATTCCACTCTTCTATCAACCCACCTGCTTCAGGATGATGGGAAACATGGTAAAAACATGTTCCCATTCCTGCATTTCTTTTACAGTGAAGTGGGTCCTTGAGCAGAAGCAATGATGTATGGAATATCAAGATGCTGCATAAGGCATTCTAAAAGCCCACACATGGTAGCTTTGGCAGAAGAATTGCATTCCAGAAAGCCAAATCTATATGCATAGTACATGTCCATTCCAGTAAGAGCAAAGTGTTGCTCCTACCGTGATGGAAGTGGTCCAATGTAATCAAACTGCCACCAGATAGTAGGCTGATTGCATAGGAAATGGTGCCATATTGGGGAATTAGTGTTTTCTACGCTTCTGGAAGATTGGATACTCAGCAGTGGCTGTAGCAAGATAACCATGGTGAATGGAAGTCAGTGTTTCTAAGCTCATGTATAACTTCACATCACCACCTCATGGCCACTTTGTCCATTGAATTATGACAGGAGTGGCTGGGGAAAGAACCCAACTGGCATACAAATAATAGGTCATCTAACCACTTGATCATTAAAATACTCCACTGCTGAGGTCAACCTCTGGTGAGCACAAATGTTCTCATGTTTTTAATTCATTCAGAATTCACATCACCCCAAACCTCTTCCTCACTAATTTTCTAATCATATCCCTTCCAAGTCCCTGACCATCCAGCCAAACCATTGGCCACAGCCCATGAATGGGGTATATAAGCACATCTCAAGACATTCTTTTTGCAAGAAATATGAACAACCAGGTGCACTGCCCAAATTTCTACCCATTGAGAGGATGTCCGTTAGCCATTGTCTTTTTTTTTTTTAGCTGTTCTCTTTTATGGATATCTGAGGAGGGAGAAATATTGCTGCAACTGTCCACTTCAGGGTCATATTGGTATATCATGCAGAACTATCTGTAAACTAGGCCTGAGTTTTCTTTCCCTCATTCAGCTGACTGGAAAAGAAAAGGTAATGTAGCAGGAGTGTGGGTCACCAGCATTTGAGCCACTTCTGTGTATAACATATTTGTGCCTTCAGAGCTTGCTTGAGCCTGATCTTGTATATACCATTTCCATTTGATGATGCAGTACTGCTGTGCATGCCCAAACTTATGGCTTGGTGGGTCAGACAACACCTAGTTCATGATGGACAACTCATGCCTTATGGTCAATTGGTAAACCAAGGTTAAAAATTTGGTGCCTATGAAGGCTCTGTGGCACCAAAAAGCTGCTTCTCAAAAGAAGAATAGTTATCTGCAGAGGAAGGCAGTTTTTTTTTTTTTTAAAGTATGTTTATTGAGAAATATTCACATACATATTGTCCATACATGATGTATGATCAATGGCTCACAATATTATCACATATTTGTTTATTCATCACCATGATCATTTTTAGAACATTTGCATCACTCCAGAAAAAGAAATAAAAATAAAAGCTCATATATCCCATACCTTCTAAACCTTCCTTTCATTGATCACTAGTATTTCAATCTACCTAATTTTTTACCCTTTATCACCTTCTATTATTTATTTATATGTTATCCTTATTTTTTTACTCATCTGTCCATACCTTGGATAAAAGAAACATCAGACACAAGTTTTTCACAGTCACACAGTGATTGTAGTGTAAAAGCTTTATCATTATACAATTGTGGAAGGCAGTGTTTTCCTCCAAAGTCTTAATGGTATTCACTGTGATAACTTTATAGGGACATTCCAAATATTTCACATAGTATCTTTATTTGCTGTTAATATTTTAAGCACCATTGAATCAAGCACCATGGTCCAAGCTTGTCAGGAGCTTAAGCCTGTTGCAGACCCTACTTTTTTTTCTGGTCCGCACTCAAGACTATTAAGTTTGGGGTCAGTTGGTGAATACATGGAGTAGCACATCAAAATGACTAATATGATACTTTCAAAGCCCATAGAGGCCACCTACGCATTGTCCCTCTGTTTTGGTTATAGAAGGAGCCATATGCAAGAAGTTACAACTTAAACTTAGAGGCAATATTTTTATATGGCCTGCACTGGTTTGAAAGGATATATGTACCCTTGAAAAACCATGTTTTAATCAAAATCCCATTTCGTAAAGGCAGAATAATCCCTATTCACTACTGCATGTAATTAGATCATCTCCCTGGAGATGTAACCTAATCAAGAGTGGTTGTTAAACCGGATTAGGGAGGTCTTGATTGGTTTACTGGAGTCCTATAAAAGAGGAAACATTTTGGAGAATGAGAAATTTCAGAGAGAGCAGAGCAGAATGACAGCCACCAGAAGCAGAGTCCATCAGCCAGTGACCTTTGGAGATGAAGAAGGAAACTGCCTCCCAGGGAGCTTCATGAAACAGGAAGCCAGGAAAGGAAGCTAGTGGATGACACTGTGTTCACCATGTGTCTTTCCAGATGAGAGAGCAACACTGACATTATTTGCTATGTAACGTTCCACTGGAGAGAGAAATCCTGAACTCTATCGGACTTCTTGAACCAAGGTATCTTTCCTTGGATGCCTTAGATTGGACATTTCTCTAGACTTGTTTTAATTGGGACATTTCTCTGCCTTAGAACTATAAACTAGCAACTTATTAAACTTCCTTTTTTAAAAGCCATTCTGTTTCTGGTATATTGCATTCCATCAGCTAGCAAACTAGAACATAGCCCAACCACTAGACAGATCCTTAGAAATTTCACTGAGTTGGAAGGCACCTAAATTTCCATTGAATTTAATTCCCACTTTCTGTCATACAAAAGTCTTATCAGTAATTGAAGAGAAGTTACTACTTTTTGCTAGCTAGGTCCAACTAGCATAATGTCATTAATTTAATGCACCAGTGATGTGCTTAGTGAAATGATAAGGTTTTAACATCTTTGGGGTCTAGATGATAACATAGGACTGGAGAATTGATATACCATGAGGAGAGTGAAGGTATATTTCTGGCCTTGCCAGATGAAAGCAAACTAATTCTCGTGGTCTTTACTAACAGGTATCAAGAAAGATGCATTTAGCAGATCAATAGCTACACACCAGGTATTATGGATGTGCTGATTTGCTTAAGCAATGATACTACATGTGGCACATCAGCTCCATGGGAGTTGCCATGTGATTAAGTTTACAATGATATACTGCAATCTGCCAAGATCTACCTATCTTCTGCCCAATCCAAAAGGAGAGTTGAATGGTGATATGGTGGGAACAACCACACCTGTATCCTTCAAGTTCTTTCTTGTGGCAGTAAGCTCTGTAATCCCATAAGGAATGCATATATACAAAAAAAAAAAAGCAATAAATTTCAAAGCACAACACCACAATTAGTTGGTAGAACATATTTCAGAGTTTGACATGGGTTATAATTTCACAATTTTAGGTTTTTACTTCTAGCTTCTAAGATACTGGAGATTAAAATAGACACCAATTTAATGATTCAGTAGTCATACTCATTAACTCCTATCTTCTCTGTATAATCCCACCATCACCTTTGATCTTTCTATTCCTCTCTTTAGGGGTATTGGGCTATGGCCATTCTAACTTTTTCATGTTGGAAGTGTCTATCACTAATATGGAGAAAGGGGACGGAACTATATGATGTTCTGGAGAGGCTGGGTCCTTTAGGTTTCAGGACTGATCTGGTCCAGGGACCCATCTGGAGGTTGTAGGATTCTGTAAAGTTACACTAGTGCATGGAACCCTTGGGGAGTCTTCTATACTGCCCGAGGTGTTCTTTAGGATTGGCTGAATTGGTCCTGGTTGGAGTTTAAGCAGGTTTTGATAGGTAGCAATGTCTAACTGAAGCTTGTGCAAGAGCAACCTCCAGAGTAGCCTCTTGACTATGTGAACTCTCTCTGCCACTGATACTTTAATAGTTACACTCCTTTCCCCCCTTTTGGTCAGGATGGAATTGCTGATCCCACACTACCAGGACTGGATTCATCCCTGGGAGTCATGTCCCATGCCACCAGGGAGACTTTCACCTCTGGATGTCATGTCCTATTTGGGGGAGGGCAATGATTTTACTTTCAGAGTTGGGCTTAGAGAGAGTGAGGCCACATCTGAGCAACAAAAGAGGTCCTCCAGAAGTAACTCTTAGGCATGCCTATAGCTAAACTTAGTTTCTCCTCTACCTACATAAGCATCACAGGAGTAAGCCTCAAGATCAAAGGCATGGCCTATGATTTGGGTATCCCTAAAGTTTGACATAGTATCAGGTGATTCTCTTATGGTAAGGTTTTATAGTTGTATATATTTTTCTTCCATCCCCCAAGAGACTTTGCCAATACTTTTTGATTATCTGCTTAATAAACTCTAGGATGTATCCAAGCATTACATTAAGCTATACAGGATTAAAGGACCTCTTTCTTATTCTGTGCACCATGCATTTCAATTATTCAGATAAACTGTACAGATAGGTTGAGTTAGATAATGTGCTACAGTGAATTTTGGATCCAGACTAAATAAACCTTTCTTCCTTTTGTCTCAAAGAGTATGTGTGGTTCTAAAATATAGACAATGTCTTCCTTACACCTGTGTTCTGAATCACTTTAACGCCAACCTAGTATGTTTTTTAATTGGTCAGCAGTGTCTTTACTCTCTTTGATATCTGTTATTTTTCTATTTATTCTTTTAAATTCCTCTATATGCTCCTCTACGTCTTCTTGATCTCCTTTATGTCATTTGCCATCCCACTTATTTTATTAAGTAAAGTTATATGAACATCTTTGATCAGTTGTTCTAATGTCTGTGTCTCCTCTGGTGCTTTAATTTGGTCATTAGGCAGGGCTATATCTGTCTGCATTGTGATATGCTTAGTGATCTTCTGTTGTTTTTGTTGCATGTAAATATCTTGACTGACTTACTTTGGGATTTGATTTCCTTCAGTAGTCTAAAGCCTTGGGTTTGCAAGGTGGATGTGTAGCAGGATGCAGGGTGCAGGGCGGGGCACAACAGTGTGGTGATACATTGCAGTGCAGGTATAGGCACAGGTTGGGGATGTTATGATGGTGCTTATGAACATGGGTGCCCAGCGGCCATGGAGGATGCAGCTGTGTGGGTGCAAAGGTCTAGGGTGGGTAACCCTGGTGTGTGCTGGTCTATGGTACAGGGCCCTTTGTGTGCATGTACAGAGCTATGTGAGCAGGTCAGCATTATGCCTTCATGGGCTGGGGGCAGGTGTGACCTGGCTACACAGGTCAGTGCTTTCTCAGAGCTGGGAAGCATGACTGAGGGCCCTGCACATGCACGGGTCTAGGAGTGCCATGAACTGATGTGCAGAACTCAGGGAGGGCAGGGTGAGGTTGTACAACACTAGGAGCAGTGGGCAGGAGTAGCCAGGGTATGGAGGTAAGGACCAGCAGCCTTTATGTGCTGGCAACAGCCTGCAGGGAACAAGGAGGGTGAGGTAGTGTTCAGAAGGCATTCAGGAAAGGTGGGTTGGACTGCACTTGGGGTGGTGCTGGGGGCCGGTACATGTGCTGGGGGTTGGTGGGGTGAAGGCTGTTGGAGTGCAGGGAGTGGGGCGGGTGATGGAGTTCAGGTGCATGGGGTGTGGGTTGAGTCACAAGTCATGGGCTGTGCTGGTGAGGGTAGCACGTTGAAGGAATGCCACTTGGCTTACTTTCTAGCGCCTATCTTCCCTTCTGTGCACTCCTGTGGGCTCAGTGCTTCCACGTTAGGCTCCCATCCTCTGCCTCTCAGTTCCTCAGCTTTTGCAACCAGGCCTGCCCTATGTGGTGCAGAAGATTCTCCCAGGTCAGTTGAGCTCTTGAATCAACATGACCGTGGGGATTGGCATATCCAGTTTCCTTAGGGTGGAACGTAAGTTAGGAACTCTATGGTGATGTTGAATTGCTCAGGAGAAGATGACTGGCTGAAGTAGAGATAGAAATTCTTTTTGACTATTGAAATCCTCAGTCTTGTCTTAAGGACTCCAAATAACTGGATGAGGAGATTGTGTTCACTGCTGGACACAATTTCTTTTCTGAATGTAGATGTAATTAGCTGTAGATACAATCAACCAACTAATGATTAAATCCATGTATGGAATACCCACGCAAGTGTGATTGTGTGACCAGATAACTGGACACGATAACCTAGCCAAGTTGACACATGAAATTAAGCATCACACTTGCCCTCCATTTTGTTGACTTATCATGTAAGCCCAATAAATAACATTCCAAAAAGAATGCAGATCTTTCAAGGCAAAAGCGAGGCATATATTGAATTATTGCATTAGTTTCCTATTCCTGCTATGGAAAATAGCTATAAAGAGTGTATTAAACTATACAGATTTATTATCTGATATCTATGAATGTCAGAAATCTCAGCAGGCTAAAATAAAGTTTTCAGGGCTGTTATCCTAGAGGCCATAGGGTAGAATCCATTTCTTGCCTTCCTCTTCTTCTAGAGGCTGAACACATTCCTTGGTTCATCATACTTTCCCATCTTAAAACTCAGCAATCACTTTTCTCTGACTTCTGGTTCTATCCTCACATTTCATTCTTTTCTGCCATTTCTCCCTTCTCTGAAACTCTCCAACTTAATCACATGTGCAAAGCCCCTCTTAAATGAATTTTAACATATTCATAAGTGAATTGGGTCTTGAAAATTTAGAGATATTATCTGCATATCATAGTAGCCATAACAAAAACCATCAATGTCCAGGTGCAAATTGAAGGTAAATAAACCAGATACAAGTGATTTTTGTCCCAACACATCTACTTTTCAGAATTTTATGTTTGACCTTTGCCTTTTGAAATTTCATCAAGATGGTACTAGAAATAGGTTCCCTTCATTCATACTTCTTCAATGAATATACTCCTCAATTTAATGTCCATGTCTTTTTTTCTTCATTTCTGATAAGTATAACTTTTACTTTATTATTTCCTTCCTTCTTTGTTCTTTATTATTTCTGCAATTCTATTTAAAAGGTTTTAAAGTTTATGTTACTATCCTTCATGATTCCCAACCATTTTCCTTTAAATTTCCTATGTTATTTTTGCATTTTATTTTGGGAGAAACATTTGGTTTCATTTTTTCTGCCCACCAACTTCTCTTTCTAGAAAAGTCATTTTAATAATTGTCAACTTTTGAGTTTTTTTATTAAAATATCTTTATGATCTATTACTTTTAGTCTACATCTCTTTTATCTCACCATCATTTATGCAATTTCCTCTAAACCTGGTCATTTAGTTATATTTTTGTTTTAAAATGTTCTTTTTTTTTCTTTCATAACTTTGTCTTTTCTAATTTTGGCTCTTTTTTTGTTGAGTGTGGTGAGTTATTTCATTTCATGGTCTAGGTGTCCTCAATTTCCTCTTAATTCTTAATTACTGCTCATCATTTTACTTGAGGTTTGCTTGTTCACACATCCATAGATGCTGGGAATGCTTCAAATTATAACTATTGAAACATTATTCTGCCTCTATTTCCAGGTATTGTTTCTACTTGAGCACAAACCTCATTGTCATCAGCATAAGTAGAAAGCACCAAGGTTTCCAGTTATCATCCTGTTGTAATTATCTTCTAGCTACTGCTGTAATCACTCTCACTTCCATAATCATGCTTTGGGCATTTTTAGACCTGTGGCTGGCTTCTTCTTTGCTTATCTTTCTATCATTCTGATATGTGTTTGCTATGTGTAAGGAATTCTTCAAAACTTCTGGTAAGCTTGTAGTACTATTTGTTCTTTTCCAGTGAAGACTCTTTGTTTCCTACTTGCTAAAACAAACATCATAAAATGGGTTGGCTTAAACAGTGGGAATTTATTAGCTCTCAATTTTGGGGCTAAGAGAAAGTCCAAAATTGAAAGGCCAGTAATACAATGTTCTCTGACATTCAGGTACTGGCGTCAGTGAGTCATCTGTGGCTTTTCCACCAGTTGGCAATGCATCAGGCAGCATCTTGTTCTTTTCCCTCTAGTTCTGTTGATTTCTGACTTTTTGCTTCTATAAACTTTAAAACCTTTTAAATAGAAATTGTGCCCAATTTCCTTTTCTTATAAGGACCTCAGCCATATTGGATTAAGGTCCACTTTCATTCAGTTTGGGCTCGCCTTAACCAATATAATCTTCAAAGGTCTATTTAAAATGGGTTCATACAAACAAAAGCAGGGATTAGGACCTGAATGTCTTTGGGTGGTCATGACTCAATCCCCAGCAAAGACCATTAACACTTTTTAAAATGAATTTTCATTTATATCACACAGTTTTAATGGTTTAATTTTCACTACATTCCTTTATTCAATTGACTTAACACCTCTGATACTTCAACTTAAAAGCACTTCGTCTGGTCAATCTTTTCTGATTATTTTTGGTATATAAAGAAGCCTCTGTAATAATCACCCAAATCAATTTAACTTCCCCTTTCTTCTTGCTTATCAACTTTATACTTGTTCAATGATTCCCTACTAGATGACAAGGGACATGAGAGGACAGATTTTATCTTTCTTGTTCTCGGTTATAAACACAAAGCTTAATAAAACATATACCGCATGATAGAATAAAATAAAAATATTGATTCTTGAAATATATATTTTTTTAAAGGCCGTCGAGTGACTGAAACAGAAGAAACATTTTTGATTAAAAAGAAGGTCATAATGTGGGATAATCACCAGCTCCATTTGAAAACAATGGAGTAGAGATAATATTTCACAGGGAGTAAAATAATCAATAGACATCTAGTAAAATGGAAAACACAGAAAAAGAATTATGTAACTCTTATCACACGTACATTTAATATTTATAAAGGAAGTATATGAAATTAAAAAGGGAGGAATTGGGTACACTTCTTGGTGCCGGCCCATGCAAAAAATTTAAAAAATTAGGGGTGGGGGAATTACTCAGTAAATAATGTTGAGAGTATAAATTAGCAATTTACAAAGAAATGTATGCAAACTGTTCAAATATATTGTATTTAAAAATGAATTTCAGATTATTAGGATGTTAATATAAAAATGAAAAGATAAAACAAACCAATTTTAATCCAATGTTTGTAAAAAGATTACATCTTAAATTCCAATGCTATCAAAAAATACAAGAATAATTACATGGGATAAGATGAAAATTTAAAACATTAATATGAGAAGATAGTATGTAACAAAAAAGGGAATAATTAACCGTGAGAGTTGTTTTAACCAATAAAATAAAGCAATTAATATTTTAATTTTCTTTTAATTTTCAAAGACACAAATTAATAAAAAAATAAAAACTCTGGCCTTATTAAACCAAAGACATGAACAAAAAACTCAACAGTACATATTTGACTATGTCAATAACGGAATTAAAATCCAAGAACATTTCCAGTCTTTAATTCCACTTTTTTCCTAGTAGGGCATGTTGAAGTTAAATAAATACAAGCACTTGAGTCAACTTTTCACTGGCAAAACAGACCTTCAAGTGTCTCAATTTCATTACTGAAGAGCAATAATTTAAGACACAAATAAATCACAGATTTTTATTAAACAGAAGGATGAATGAACTAGCAAAAAATAGGAAAAGAACTGGAATCAGGTAACGTTAGAAAATACTATTTGATATATCTATTCAAAAACAGTTAAAATTGAGTGACATTTTCTGATTCAAGGAGAATGAATGCTCTAAAATTGCCATTAGAGTAAAATATGGCAAGATAAATTTTGGGATGGAAAGTGAGAAGGAATTATTTCTCACTTCTTCATAAATGTTATAAAGACCTGTCAAAATTCAGGCTTGCAGGGAGCCAGTGAGCAATGAGGCTACTAACAAAACTACTAAGAACCATGTTAGTAACAAAATTTTCGGTTGTTGGTCTCATTCAGGAATGATCCTGCCCATTCCTGTAAAATAACAGTTTTGATATCAAGGCATAACTTCAAAGGTGGAAATACTATTTTTGTTAGTGAACCTTTTTTAAATGAAATATTGACGCCCATACCTAGGTACAGTAGTTTATTCCTTAAACAAATAGGAGTTTCCAATTTATTTGTGTTGTGTATCATCACAGCTTAAGCATGAATACTAGGAAGAGTTATCAAGGGATGCTTATGGAATCTAATTCTTTGGCAATTTCTACAGTGAAAAAAAGGTTTCCTCCTATCAATGCTTGCACATAGGGTAGTGTTTGCTGAATGAGGGATAATGTTTTATGATTTCTCAGAAACCCTTCCAAAATCGGCCAATGTTTGTATAATTCTTTAAAATGTAAGCTCCTTTGTTGAATATAAACAAAATCTTTTTTTCTGCATCCATTGAATTGTGATACCAATTTTTTTTTCCTTTAATATGTTAATGTAGGTAATTTCTTTAATTGACCATCTATTGTTAAACTAGCTTCCGAAACCTGGGATATTATTAACCTATCAGCTTTCTTTGTCAAATACTTCCCTCATCCATTCTGGTGAAGTTAAGTTTTAAAGATGGTTCTTAAAAACAAAGCTTGATTTTTTTTTCTTTACCAGTGTAGTTTAATGGATGCTTTCATTTCATATTTATGTATTGTGATTCCTGGTATACCTGGATTAATTTTGTTATTTTGTACCTACTCAGTACCACTTTTCAATGATTATGTTCTTCTCTTTCCCTGTAAATGTAATTAAAATTCATTTCATTTATCCTTGTACTTATCTGAATTAAATACATTATGCTCATCTAAGTGCTTACAAATGAAAATTTCCATGCATACTTCATAAAAAGTTATAGTATTAATCAACACATCCACCCATTTTTCTTATAATAAGAGGGCCTTGGAATATTAAAAATTTATTTTATGCACATGTTAAATTTTACATGTTATTATTGCTCAATATTTAACTTCCTTCCATATGTTTTACCCTCAAAGCTAGATATAAATAATATTGCTTCATGTAGTTATTAGTTTTTTTATTGCTCAGATCTTTATAAATTTATTTGCTCTTCATTCTTTATTGATCTTCATAGGCTTTTCATATCAATGTTCTTTCTTGAAGTTCATACATTGGAACTTAATTTAGTAAGTTCCTTTTTGTCTGAAAATGCCCTTATGTTACTCTCATTCTTGATTGGTATTTTAGTTGCAGATTGACAAATAATTTTGTATTGCCTTCGTGATTCCAAAATTGTGATTTAAAACTGAGCTGTGAGGGCTGTTGTCTTTTCTTTCTGGTTCCATGCTCTATTTCTATTGTAAGACTATGATCAATTTACAATGATATGTGTGATGTTACTGTTATTTACTCTGTTGTCTGGGATACATTGTGCTTTCTAAATCTGAAGATTCATATACATCATATACATCATTGGTTTTCAAAAATCACCACTGTCTAATGTTTTTGTGGATCTCTAATTATATGCATAGTGGACCTCTCATTCTGAACTACTCTTATTTTCCACCTTAATTGCAGTTTTTCTTTCTTTTGTGTGAATAAATTTTTGTAAGTTTCATTTTATGTTGTTTGCTTGACCTGAGTTTTGTCAGAAATAACCACCGAGTTTCACTGAACCAGTGGACCCAAGTGAGGGAAAGCCTGTGCTTCAAAGACTCTTAAGTCCCCAGCCAAAGCCACATTTGAATAAGGCAAATTTCTTTGTCATTTATCCTCATGCTGAAAGAAGCTTGTTTGGTTTTAGCCCAATCTTTAACTAATTGTGCTACTATGGAGACCATAGAATTATTTAGAAAATCTCAGATTTACATCAGTTAGGAGTAAATTCAGTGATATATAGCAGAAAAAAATATCAGTAGTTTACACAAAGAAATCAATTAATTTTCTCTCATGTAAGAAATTCTGAAAGTAGTTAGTCTGGGACAGATGTGTTGATTTCATAGTGTTAGGAACTCCATTTCCTTCTGTATTAATGCTACACCATTTTTAAAGATGAAGCATCCATTATTAAGGCTCCCTAATTGCAAATGGCTAATCCATGCATATGTTCTCTTTCCTGGAAGGAAAGTGAAAATATGCTCCTAACAGCTGACTACTCATTAGAACTCTGTCAGGATATTCATCCAATAACTCACATTTGAACCTCACTGGTCAGAACCCGTATCATTGTTACAGCTTTCTTAAAGAATGACTGGAAATTTAGTCTTTAGTTGGGTCCACTGTCATCCAAATAAAATCAGGGTTCAAAAATTAAGAATAATGAGGAAAGTATGTTAGGTAGACAACAAGCATTTTCTGCCATATGGAGCCAAGATCTTTGCTTCTGTTCTCTCTAATCAAGGTGAATGCCAAAACAAACAAAAAACAGCACATGCAAGGGTCAGCATAGCCTCAGTTTCACCTTTAAACTAGGTATGCAAAGTCCCAATATGGTTTAAAATTTTATTTATGTGCAAGCACAGCTGTGTATTTAAAATCTTGTTTTTAATATTTCATCCAGTGCTGGGTTGCAACACATTATGTCACGATCCACTTAATGTAAATGACCTATTTCTAAGAACTCAGTATTCTGCATGATAATATTTACCAGAAGCCTATAGTATAATTACCTATCCCCCATTATTTTAAATGGGAAAATTATAACTAAATACATCTCAACCAAAATTCCCAGCCAATTTCCTAAAACATTACTAAATGCAAGAAATCATTTCCTTGTAAGAAACAAACTATATGTTTGGTTGTAAAAATGCTTAAAACCTTGCTTCCTGATCATCAAACAAATAATGTGGGGTTGTTAAATTCATTCTGTATTCAGTAGAATGTATGCTTTGCATGTTACACCATAAACATCCTGTTTATGATCTGGCAAGGCAGATAACACACAGCAATAAATAAACTTGCAGGAAAAAAATTGCAAATAATTTACAATAAAATGGCAAAAATTTACAATAAAATGGCAATTTCTTAGATAAAGCCATAATTGACCAATTGAGGTGGAGATTTGTGGCCCGAAGAAAGCTAAGACGAGAGGAGTAGGGGTGTGTTCCATAGTCATGTTCTCTCCTTGCAGTGGTTAATAGCACCAATGAGTTGGGTGTAGAGGCAGCAACTTCAGGTGAGTTAACATTCAACTCAAAAGAAGAAATATAGGGCAGGCCATGGTGGCTCAGTGGCAGTGTTCTTGCCTGCCATGCTGGAGACTTGGGTTCAGTTCCCAGTGCCTGCTCATAAAAAACAAACAAACAAAAACAAAACAAATGGAGATTCTCTATGGGACTGTTGCAAAACTTATAAACTAGAACATTGCTTGCACTTCCAATTGTAGCACTCAAATTTTCTTTGCATAGCTCTATAAAAAACATTTTGATTTAAAGGAAGGATTCTTATCCATTGACATAAGGTTCAAGAAAAATGTCTATCACTGCATTTACAATGTCCATCCACTAAGATGTCTCCCTAAGTGCCAGCAACATTTGAAATTCAAATCCCCTTGTTGACCATAAATGTGCTTTACAAAATATCTACAGGCAAGTCTGATATTCTATTTGCTTCTGGAATGTAATTCGAGATATATCCTATATATAACTTTGTTAAAAATGTTCAATTTATTTTGAGGATCTAAACTTTTTTCATAAATAAACCTTGGGGGAAAAAGATGCATTGAGAGATAAGTATATATTCAGATATTTGGCATATAAAAGACAAAAGGATGCTATGAAGATGGAACGGCAATGATCCTCCCAAGTACTCCAAATGGAAAGGACTACCTAGGGGCCATGGGACTTGAGGAAGTCACAGTGATGCACTTCTTGGCTTTCCTTATTGCCTCCTACAGAGCACAGGCAAGGCATTGCAGAAACCTCTGCCTTAAAACCAATGATAGGCAAAGATAAAAAATAGATGCAAAAATTCCTGATGCCCCTAGCCAAAGGACCAGAAAAGTGTGACAAAGAAAAAACATTTTTGGCAATACTTGTTCAAACATCAAGTCTAAAATCATCCTTCTTCTATTCATCCATTACCCACAGTCAGTGCTCTGTTTCCCCTACCAGGATGAAACCAAACAGGGTCCAGCAGAAACCTGAGCCTCTGCTTCACACAGTGCAAGACTTAATGATAAGGTGGTGTGAGATTAAATTAGTCATTGTTCCTCCCTTCCTCAGGCTCAATGGGGCTCAGTTGGTACCTTTCCTTCCACCCTTCACCACGCATCAGTAAGGCCCACCTGAGGCAAAGCAGAGTTAATTGCATTCTATCTTTCCCATCCCACTGAAAGGGATGTGAAACAACAGAGAGATGAGCTACCATCCCCAACCTGAACCAAAGTGGCATGAGTAGTCAGATTTTAGTTTCCACTTCTGTGTTTTAGTTTGTTAATGCTGCCGGAAAGGAAATATACCAGAAATGTGTTGGCTTTTATAAAGGGAATTTACTAAGTTACAAGTTTATAGTTCTATGGCTGTAAAATATCCAAACTAAGGCATTCAGATAAAGACACCGTGACTCAAGAAAGAGCCAATGACATTCAGGGTTTCTCTGCCAGCTGAGAAAGTACATGGCTATGATTTATAGCATCATAAAATTTTTAACAAAGTTATGTATGGGATATATCTTTAATTACATATATATCTTTCATCTCCCAAGTTCTCATTTCAAATGGCTTCCCCGGGGGCATTTCCTTTCTGCTTCTCCAAACACCACTCTCAGTGTGAGCTCTAAAGCTTTTGTTTTCAAAAGAGTTTTCTCTTAAAAGACTCCAGTAAGTGAATAAAGACCTACATTGAATGGCTGGAGAGGCATCTCCATGGAAACCATCTAAACAAAAGGTCCCACCCACAACTAGGTGAGTCGCATCACCATGGAAACAACTTAATCAAAAAGATCCCACCCTACAATATTAAATCAGGATTAAAAACATGTTTTTTTTCTGAGGTACACAACACTAAAACTAGCACATTCTGAAATGGTAGCAGGGCCCAGAGGGGAGATGAATTTACACCCCAAATTGAAGACAGTGGTTGGTGCTGGCTTTTTAAAATGAAGTGTTAAGAAATCCAAAGGGAGAGGTGAACTCCCACTCCATCTTTCTGAAGCAAGAAATTAGAAAGCACTCCAATTTTGCAAAGGTGGTGTCAGTATGGTCCATAAGGAAGCTGAACATTATATACCCAGTCAGCCCTTTTACTACACCTCGATAAGACGACTGCTTGCAAAAAAAGAAGGTTAAATTGGACCCAGAGCCCTATAATATAATCTCAATAACCATAATAATATATCCAAAATATTTAAGATACAGCTGGCAATCACCTGTCATTTCAGATACAGGGAGAATCACAATGTGACTGAGAAAATCCAATCAACCAAAATCCATCACTGAGATGGGTCAATGCTGACATTATCTGATGAGATTTTAAAGTGGCAATAATGAAAATGCTTCAACAAGTAATTATAAATTACCTTGATGTAAATGAACAAATAGAAAACCTCATGAAAAAATAGGAGTTGTAAAAAATAACAAAGTAAATTATAGAACTGAAAAATGCAATAACTAAAGTAAAAATCTCTGTATCTGGCTACCAAAGTAGGGTGGACATGATAGAGGCTAAGATCAGCAAACTTGTGGACAGATCAATAGAATTTACTTCATCTGAAAACCAGAGAAAAAATGGACAGAATCTTGGGAGACAATTGAAAGAGAGCTAATATTTATATCATTGATGTCTCAAAAAGAGAGAAGGAGAATGGATATTTGGAAATATGATGACTGAAACCTTCTCAAATTTTAGAAAACATCTAAATCTATAGATTCACAAGGTAGTGTAAACCCCAAATAGGATAACAAAAAAATCCACACCAAGAGATATCATAGTTAAATTTCTATAATCCAAAACCAAAACAAAACAATAAAAAACACCTTGTAAACATCCAGAGAGTAACAACACAGTACTCATGAAGAAAATCAATTGAATGGAAGAAAAGTCTCATCTACAATCATGGAGGCCAGATGGTAGTGGTACAATATTTTTCAAATGCTGATGGAAAATTTTCAACTACAATCAGAAAAAGTATGTTCCAGGAATGAAGGGGAGATAAAGATATTTTCAGGTGAAAGAAAACAAAAAGAAATTTTCATAAGCACACATACAATCCAAGAATGGCTAAAGGAAGTTCCCTAAACAGAAAAGAAATAGTAGCAGAAGAAGGCCTGTGTTTCACTTTGTTAAAGCAGCCACAATGCAATATACCATAAATGGGTTGGCATTTGCAATGGAATTTATTGGCTTACAAGTGTACAGTTCTAAGGCCATGAAAATGTCCAAATTAAGGCATCAAGAGGACAAAATTTTCTGTGAAGACAAGGTGACAGTATATGGGACACCTCTGTGAAATGGGAAGGCACATGGCTGGCAACTGCTGGTCCTTCTCTCCCAAGTTTTGTTGCTTTCAGCTTCTTATTTCAGTGGCTTTCTATCTCAGCTCCTCTGGGGACTTTTTCTGTCTTTTATCCTGTCATAAAGGACTCCAGTAAAAAATTCAGACCCACCTTTAAAATGAGCTGGGTCACGTCTCAATAGAAATAACGTAAACTGAAAGGCCCCACCTACAATAGGAATACACAGACAGGAATGGATTAAAAGAACATGACCCTTTCTGGAGTACATAATAGCTCAAAACTACCACACTTCACCATCTGGACACCCAAAAGAATGTTCTTTCCATATGTAAAATGCATTCATTTCATCACAATATCACAAAAGCTTAAGGTATTTCAGTACCAATATTAAATACAACATCTCATCAAACCATTCACAGGTTTTGTCCTGGGGTGAAATTTCCCTCTGGCTGTGGACCTGTGAAACTTAGTCTGCATCCAATATACAAGGAACAAGTAATGGTTACTGTTTCCATAGGGATAAACCAGATAGAAAACAGGGGTCACTAAACCAATACAGTTCCAAAAATATGCAAAGCATTCTTCATTAGATTTTAAGTCTGAGAGTCATATATAGAAAGACACTTTGTCCTCAGGGTTTGATAAAGCAGCAGCCCCACCCTCTCCACGGCTTATGCAGTGGCCCTGCAATCTCAAACACTGAGGTAAGGGTTCCAACATCTCCAAGCATGAAGGAGATGGTCACGCTATCGGCTCCACCCTCTTCAAGCATCTAGGCAGCAGCTGGACTCTCTGCCATCTCTGGGGCACACGATCAATCTCCTCAAACCAGTTGGGTGGTGGCCACACTCTCCCCAATCCCCAGGGAATGTGCTTCACCCTTTCTGAAGCCTGGGGTGGCAGCACCCTTCCTGAACAGCAGAAAGAAGGCCCACCTACTGCAAACTCTGGGTCAACCTTTCCATGTGCAATGGGTGGATCTACCCTCCTGCCCCAAGATTTTTTGGCTCCAGATCTGTGATTCCATGGTTCTGCCTTTGAAGTCATTTTTCCTCAATCTGTCCCTTTTCTGTCCCTTTTGACCCAGCCTGGCAGTGGTTCTGTTCATATAGATCTAGAAAAAAACTTGTCATTTTTGAATGTTTCACACAGGGGAGACCACCTTCAGACATTCTACAATCTTTTCTGGATAGCTGCATTTCCAATCCAAGCTTGTACTGAAATGGCTAGCTTATTTCATATTTGGCTAAATCCTCACACAGGGCACTATTCTATGGGAACTCATTTCCTGAAATCACAGAATTTTCCAGACTATCATTTTCTGGTTTCTTTGTACCCAAGAGTTCAGTTCACAGCTTATCCCTTTCCACACACATTTTACTATCAGCTGCAAGGAGAAACCAAGCAACACCTTCCAAATATAATTTGAAAATTGCCTCAGCTAAAAGTTCAAGCTCATCACTTTCAAATTCTGCCTTCCACCTGACAGCAGGACTCAATTTTGCCAAAATTTCTGCCGCTTTAAATCAAGGATCACATTTTTTCCAGTTTGCAATGACATATTCATCATTTCTGTCTAAGGCCTCATTTAGCATCCATATTTCTACCAACTGTCTCTTCAAATGAATCTTGGCCTTTTCTATCAAACATCTCACAATTCTTCCAGAATCTTTCCTTTATCCATATATCCATTCCATCATTTTTGGTATTTGCAAATTGCAGCACCCCACTTCTTGGTGCCAAAATCTGTTTTGGTTTGCTAATGCTGCCAAAATGCAACATACAGGAAATGAATTGGCTTTTACAGAGGGGATTAATTAGTTTGCAACTTTACAGTCCTGAGGTCATGAAAATGTCCAAATAAGGCATCAATAGGAGGATACTTTCTCTGAAGAAAGGCTGTCAGTATCTGGGGTATCTCTGTCACCTGGGAAGGTGCATGGCCAACACTGCTGGCTCTTCTTCCCTTGTTTTCTGTGGCTTTCAGCTTATGACTTCAGTAGCTCCCTTTCTCAGCTCCTCTGGAGGCTTTTTCTCTCTCTGCTTCTGAGCTTTTACTGTCTTTTATCCTCTCATAAGGAATTCCAGTAAAAGGATTCAGACCCTCCTTGAATGGGCTGGGTCACATCTCAATTGAAATAACCTAACACCATAGTCCCACCCACAATAGATCTGCACCCACAGGAGTGGATCAAAAGAAGATGGCATTTTCTGAAGTGCGTACAGCTTCAAACCACCACAGCTTAGGACTTCAGAAAAGAAAATACATCATAATAGGCAAAATAAGGGTAACACATAATAGATTATCCTTCATCTCATGAGTTTTTAAAACACACTTGATGATTAAAGCAAATAACTATAACAATTTAATATGGTGTTTAATATAGGTAGAGAAAATAATTTGCACAACCCTAAAATTGGGAAAATTTAAAGGAGGTAAATGTATATAGACTTCCATATTTCACCTACTGTATAAAATGGTGATAGTGGTATACCCTGATAAGTGACATATGTATTTTAATATCTAAAATAGCCACTAAGAAAATTATCCAAAATGATAGATTCAAAAATACCATAGACGAAAAACTAAACAATTTTCAAGTAACTCATGGGAAGGTAAGAAAAGTAAAATAGAGGAGTGAGTAAAAGAAGAACAAGCAGAAAAAAAAAATAGCAGACTTAAGTCCTAACATATCAATAATTACCTTAAATAAAAATGGTGTAAGTTGACCAATTGAAAGAGAGATTGCCAGTATGTTGAGAAAACATGACTCAACTGTATGCTGTCTACAGGAAACTCACTACAAGTAAAAGGCATCCGTGGTTTAAAAGTACGGATTGAAAAAGATATTCTATGCAAAGATCAATTTTTTTTAAGACTGGACTGGATTTATTAATATCAGATAAAGTAGACTTCCGAAGAAAGAGACAAAGAGGGATGTAATGATAAAAGGATCAATCTATCAGGAAAACACAGTGACCCTTAAATGTGTGTACACCAAAAACAGCCTCAAAATACATGAAACAAAAACTAAGTGAGCTGAAAAGAGAGAAAGACACATTCCCATTTATAATTTGGGACTTTGCCAAGCCATTGTCAATGAATGATAGGATCACTAGAAAGAATACCATGAAGAATGGAGAATAAATCGATGATGTGATTTAATCAACATATGTATAACTTTCACCTGAGAAGAACTTTGTGAAAAAGATGAAAAGAGAATCTGCAGACTGGAAGAAAATATTTTCAAACCACATATTTGATATAAGGTTTATATCTAGAAATGTAAAGAACTCTCAAAATTCAATCATTAAAAAAACAAAAACCAGTAGAATTAGAAAATGGGCAAAAGACATTAAAAGACATTTCACTGGAAAGGATAGAGAGATGTTTTTCAAAGAATGGATGGAAAATAAACTGGTTAAAACAGATTCTGTAGCATGGAGTACTCAACAAAAATTTGTGAACTATAGTTACATGTAACAACTTGACTGAATCTCAAGGAAACTATGCCATGTAAAAATAGGCCTATCTCAAATAGTCACATAATGTGTAATTCTTACTGATATAATATTCTTGAAATGACAAAATTATGAGATGAAGAGCAGATTAGAATTTTCTGGGGGTTAGGGATTGGGTGAGCAAGGGCAGTGAGAGTGGTTATAAAAGGATCCTTTTCTAGAACTCTTTCTTGACTGCCATAGTGATCACACAATGTACACATGTGATAAAATTGTATAGAACTAAATACATGCACACCAATGAGTGTATGCCAAACTGGTAAAATCTGAATACTGTCAGTACAATGAATAAACTTTATTTTCTTGTTTGTGATGTTTACTGTATTTATGTAAGATATTATCATTCGTGAAACTGAGTGAAGGCTATATATGACCCCTTTGTATTTTATTTTACAATGGCCTGTGAATCTACAACCATCTCACAACAAAAGGGTAAAATAGAAGAAATTCTTACAATAAAAATTAATAAAATATAAGCATATACTTATATTTAATTTGAGTTATCTTCAGGAGTAAATTCCTTTTTGTATTTCTAAGAAGGCTTTCCTCTTCATAAAATCAAAAAATTTTATTTTATGAATTGTCTACTACATTGAATATGAATTTATTAACACATACACATATTTGAAATATTTGTATGTATTTTTGCATTTAAATATTTAATCTACATCATTAATTTTCAGTACAATATCAAGTATAGATATAATTGTTTTCTTTCAATGTTTGTTTTTCCCAAAATCATTTGTTGAATAGTTCACTCTATGAGCAAATTTGAAATTCAAAATGTTCTCACATGTTTATATAACTCGATTCCTGCACCTACTGTTTTATTTCCTTAAATTTTCCACTTATATTTTATGTTAGTTAAGATAGGCTACATGTATTAATTTTCTTTAGTTGGTTAAGAAATTAATAAGCATTAAGATAACTGACACTGTCATATGGTCAGGTACTGGGCACGGCTGAGCTGAGTTCTCTGCAAGTCTTCAATCCAGGAGTCAGCAAGGCCTCAGCTCTCATCTAGTAAATTGAGTGAGGAAGTGTCCTCATCCCAGCTCACTCAAGTGGTTAGAAAAACTCATTTCCTTATGGTTGTAGAACTAAGGGCCCTAGTTCTTTATGGGTTATAGTTTGGAGGCCACTTGATTCTCCTACACGCTTCCTTCTTTTCGTTTCCATCTGGTCTTTGAGCAGTGAATTGGCTAGCAAGACAAAGCCTTATATAACATAATCACCAGAATGACATCTCATCACCTTTGCCATATTCTATTGTTTAGGTGGCTCACAACTCACACCTAAACTGTTCAAAGAGAAGGGGATCATGGGGCCATTACAATGCCTGTCTACCACACTTACTGATGTAACTAGCAATATAAAATTTCCCAAACTAGCAAATAAAACTAGTTTCACACATACACCAAACCCGGTGAAGATGGCCCTATTCTGCCAATATTAATGGTGGATTCCAGGTAATGTATCAACATCCTTGAAGACGGTAACTCCAGTGTTATCAAAAACCTCCTCGCAATTCTGCTGAGTCCTGTGAATTCACCCAGTCCAGACACACACACACACACACACACACACACATGCACACACATACATGCACACACACACATCATATATACATATAAAGTGACTATGGGAGATTATGTGGGAAATTTTACTGACCAGGCTGAAGTGTTGCATCATTTTTACCCACATTCCTTTGGACAGACTAGTCATGTGACCACACCCAGTTGCAATAGGGAGCTAGGGAAATGTTCTGTGTTCTCAAGATGAAAATTGAATGGTTTGTTGAACTTAAAGCATTACCTCTAACACTGTCCTCCTTTTTGGTCAACAAATCATTCTTTTATTCTTCCCACACAAATACACTCTTGTTTTCCCAAAGAGGACAACCACAATTGCAGTCTGTCAACACTTTTAGCTCAAATTCCAAGATGTCTAGAGGATATAGTTACCTTTAACAGATTGAGCTGTTGCTACTCTTATCCTAGAGTTCATTGACTTAATAGAGAATGTAATTGCATCCCATCCACCAACAACCAATACCCAATTGTGAAGCACCAAAAAAAAAAAAAGACTGAAATAATTTCACTTGGTAAAAGGAGAATGGAGGACTGACAATATGCCTTCATTTCTAAGAGTAAGAAAAATTCTCTGAATAGCCGTTAATTCTTTCCTCAGGAAAAACATTCTTGTCTGTTTTTTCCATGTTCCTTTATTGGTCCTCATGGGCATTTATCTTCATTCATTATTCTCCATGACCATATCTGAATGTGTGTCAGCCATTATGTTACTCCCTCTTTAAGGATCATAGCATTTTCATAGCCTGATTTTTGCCTGTGGATTGTTGGAGACCAAATAACTGTTTGAAACTCGTAACAGTCATGGACCTTTTGAATCCAGGTTCATAGTTTATTTGACAATAAAATCCCCTCAGCACATAAGTAGGTTTAGCTTTTATTTGCTTTCAGTCAGTTTTTGCACAAGTAACCATGTCAAAAAATGCTTTCCTTGTTCTCATGCCTGTATTTTTGTTTGTTTTACTCTGGTTTTTCCTCCATGCTTACTTCTCTCAATGTAATGGCAGTGAACTCGAGGTCGCCTGAAGCTTTCATAAATGAAAGTGCCCCAAACTTCATCTCTCATCTAAAAAGTTCTACTAGGACTATGTTACACAACACTTTCAATCCTGTTTTCTACCAGATGCAACCTAGAAGCAAAGGGCCATTCAACACCTTTAATATAGAAAACTTGGGAAATTTCTCCATTTGGTTTCATATCTATTTATTTGCAAATAGGTGAATTCTGCTGTGACACTTTCTTTGCATTATGATAGCTTGCTAAATGGAGTCGAAGACAGCCAAGATTGTCTATGTACATTTTGTTTTCTCAGTCTCTCCCTCAGGATTCTACCTTCCTTAAAACTGATGTCCCTTTATATTTTGGGGATGCTCTCAATTTATTGCAGACAACAATTTTTGCAGGTGTTTTGCCAATTTATAAATATTGGATGACATTTCCAAGCTTTATGTATCAACTTTCCATTTCTTACCACTAGACTATTAAACCAGGGGTCAAAAAATTACGATCCACAGTCTGCTGTAGTAAATAAAGATTTATTGGAACATAGCCACGTTCATTCATTTATGCATTGCCTATGGCTGTTTTCATGTTATAACATTGAATAGATGCAACAAAGGCCATATGGTTCACACAGCAAAGTTAACAAATGTTGCTTCCATTCCTATTTCACTAGATGAAGTCAGTTATATTTCAGTGCTTAAGTTCAAAAGAACAATAATGCATAATATTCTCTCATCAAGGAGCAACTATATTTTGAATAGTTACACAGTCTTGCACATCTTACCAATATTTGGCACTCCTGAAAGTGAAGAGTAAAACGATAATACTTCCAGAAGTGAACAGATTAACTTCATAATATTAACAATGTTCTCTTTTTTTTTTCAAACAGGACACACAATATATTAACCATAAAAGAACAGTGTATAAATTAGACTTCATTAAAATCAACTTCTTTTCATTAACTCAGTTCATTTATAATTAGAGAAAGCAAGCAATAAACACATAGCTGAAAAAAAGGCTTGGGCCCAGAATATTTTAGGAATTCTTTCAAATTGATAAAAAAAGGCAAGCCAATTAAATAAGCAAAATGTAAACAGACATTTCAAAAAACAGCATCCAGATGACAAAATAGCATATGCAAAGATGTTGGGCACTATTCCTCATCAGAGAAAAGCAAATTTAAGAATAATTGGATTAGATGCTACTGCACAATTACCAGAACAGCTAATAATAAAAACAAACAAGCAGAAAACTAATTTGACCATTGTATTAGTGAGGGTTCTCTGGGGAAACAGAGCCAACGGGAGATATCTCTAAATATAAGATTTTATAAAAGTATTTAACACAATTGTGGGGATGCACAAGTCCAAATTCCATAGGCCGTCTGCTGGCAGCAACGATGAAGGTACTTGGATTCTGCAGGAGAGCCTGGCTACTGCAGTAGACATGAAAGTTCTCTCTTCTGACTGCTGAAATCATCACTTTTCCTTTGAAAGTCAGTTGATGGATTAAATCCACGGATTTTCTCTATTGCAGAAGACACTCCTCTTAGTTGATCATAGATGTAATCAGCCATAGATAAAATCAACTGACTGATAATTTAATAAACCAGTCTTCTGGTTTATTAAGAAGCCCCAAAACATCCTTGCAGTAGTGGTTAGGCTAGTGCTTGCTTGACCAACATCTGGGCAAAATCATCTGGCCAAGTTAACACATGAATTTAACCATCACAGTCCACCCCTTGTCAACTTGGCAGCTATACACATCACCTTGAACTATACTTAATCTCTAAATAGAACACAATAATAGACGTGTTTCAGCTAACAACACTCAACTGTCCTGTGTACAACCAGAAATGCACTAAATCTCTTCAGAATAGGGTGACAATCCTTGGTAAACATTCACTCTTAGACTTGATATTCTATAATTTAAATATAGACAGCCAAGATTGTCTACATACATTTTGTTTTCTAATTCTATCCCTCAGTATTCTAGCTTCCCTAAAGCTGATGTCCCTTTATATTTTGGGGATGCTCTCAATTTATTGCAGACAACAATTTTTGCAGGTGTTTTGCCAATTTATAAATATTGGATGACATTTCCAAGCTTTATGTATCAACTTCCCATTTCTTACCACTAGACTATTAAACCAAGGATCAAAAAATTACCCCTGCAAAGATGAAAAGATGTTGAGCACTATTCCTCATCAGAAAAAAGCAAATTTAAGAATAATTGGATTAGATGCTACTGCACAATTACCAGAACAGCTAATATTAAAAACAAACAAGCAGAAAACTAATTTGACCTTAGTTTTCTAAGGTCATTGTTCATTGAACAATGCAACTTATGCCACATGATAAAGGGGATAAGATAGAGAAAAAAAAAACAAAGATATTTCTTTTATGTACAAATACAAACATACTCCCAACAAAATAGGAAGAAATATTCACACCATCACAACCATATCAAGTGTTAGTGAAGAATATAGAGCAACAGAAACTTTCATACACTAAGGGGAAAATTGAATTAGTTCAAGCATTTTGAAAATCTATTTGGCAATATTTACTAAAGCTTAATCTATACAATATGACCTAGTAGTTTAACCCTAGGTATGTAGGCAGCCATAATAAATACCTATGTCCATAAACAGACAAATATAAGAATTTTTATAGAAAGTATTTTTAAAACCCAAAGCTGGTAAGAACCCAAATGTTCATCAGTACGAGAATGGATAAATAACTTACGTTGTATTCAAAAGGGGGCACACAATACCATCATTATAAAAATAAAAAAAGAACCACTTATACATACAACCACATGAATCAAATTGAAAACTCATTATGTTGAGAAAAAAATTAAAAGCCAGATGCACAAGAGTACAAAGTGTATGACTGCATTTACATGAAGTTCAATAACTGACAAAATTTCTTTGTAGTGAAAGAAAATGCAATAGTGGCAACCACTACAGGCAGGATACATTGACAAGGAAGAGCCATATTAGAATATTTAGGGTGGTAGAAATATTCCGTATCTTGAATGAGATGATGTTCATAGGAGTGCAAAGATGTAAAATTTTTAGCTGTATGGTTAAGAGTCGATCACTTTATTGTAGGTAATTTATACTTCAATATAAAATATAACATTTTAAAGACAAGAAGTATTTTGTATAATTCTAAAATAATTAAATTCTATTAAAATGAAGTCAGTCACTGATGGACTGAGATAATAGAATGCAAAATCCAGAATAAAAAAATACTATATGTATCTATTTATGGAAGCATTGATATTTTCAACAGAGAGTGAAGGTATCTGTTGATTTCTCTTAACAAATAGTTTTCAACATGTTACTTATATATGTGATAAATTAAGAAAGTTGCATTATTGTATTCAGTGTTTTAAATTACTATAAAGGTCTTATGGTAAGAATGAGCTTGGATGCTTTAGGAATAGAGTAGTATGCCTGGGTCACAATAAACTAGGGGATAAGTGGTGGGGAGAGGTTGGCAGAGTGATTTATCAGTATTGAAAGATAGACTAGATGAAGGAGACTTTGAGCCCAAGTAAATTGAAAGAGTCACTGATGGATTTTAACAAAAAATTCATAGGATCTCATGTTTTGACATTTCTCAGAAAGTGAAAAAATCTCTGAGTTGATGGTCCATTTAAGAAAAATAAATCTTTGCCATTCAATAATTCCTGTGCCTCAATAGTGACTTTGAAAGCTCAGAGCCCCCAGAACTGAAGGGATTTAGTGTATAAGGAAAATAAAAGTCTTAGTGGGGACCAGGGGAGAATTATGAGTGGCAGCTGAAGGGACCTCTCTGACACTGTTGGTGCTTCCTAAGGGATAGAGAACTTTCACAACATAGGGATAGAGACTTCCTCTCCCATCCCCCTGACTACTGATTGGGATAGAGTTTTCACCAATCAAGATGAGGGACTG
This sequence comes from Myrmecophaga tridactyla, assembly GCA_004026745.1. Lineage (NCBI taxonomy): Eukaryota > Metazoa > Chordata > Mammalia > Pilosa > Myrmecophagidae > Myrmecophaga > Myrmecophaga tridactyla. The sequence continues at coordinate 85,922 of PVIY010001336.1, read as the reverse complement.
GTGGATTATAGTCATGATTAATTTTCTTAAAGGAAAATACAGATATAGAATATGGATATTCCCTTAATATCTGAATTTATAGATAGAAACTTATGTACCCACAATAACATTATTAGTTATATTAGGTCTACCTACTCTCTGCAACCAAACACCTAAATATATTAGAATGAAGAAAACTTGTAAGTTCCATGGATAGCTGGCAAGAAAATAATGGAATTCCACAGGGACCAAAGAGGAAATAAAACCTGACCTCAAAGAGGTAGGCTAGTTCTGCAGTAACAACAATCTGAAGATATATACGATAGGTGCTAACATAAAACTTCATTTTAACAGCTACACGGAGGAAGAAGAAACAAAGCCCGTGGTCAGTGGAAGATCTAACAATGGGAAATTTGTGCAAAAAAAGCTGGAACAATGAAGAAATATGTCGTTTACCAAATATTTGAACTCAGAAAAGTAACACCCTCAAGGAGAATAACAGATAATTTTCTAATTGAAACTTCGCTTTAGGTGAAGGAAGATAAATGTGTCTCCTAATAATCTGTGAGTTTGCAAGCTGAATCGAAATTATTTAGGGTTATTTTATTTGGGGGACTTACAGGAGAAAAAGAGTGGGAGGGATATATTTCAGTGCAGAACTCAGAGCATCTTCACAGATGAAATCTCAGCAAACAGAATCTCATGGTCAAAAATCATAAAGTACAAAGAAATAAAACACACTGAATGAGGGATAACTGGAATAAGTAAAATGAAACTAACTTCAGACTCTATAAAGCATATTCTGATGGGTAGATGATGCAGTACATATAGGAGCAAAGCAGATCTAAAGTTTCAGAGGCAAGCAGTTTCAAAGCCAGTTTTCATGATAAGAGTCTTGTCTCTGGCTGGTCGTCACATGCAAACTGTTTCCCAGTGGAGTGGGGTGAATGGCTGTGGAGTATGGGAGGAATAAAAAAAACCTGTACTAGCAAGAGCACAAACAAGATAGATAGCACAGGACTTCAGGTAGCATTTTATCAAGAAAAAGCCGCAGGTGCACACACACACATGTCAGAATTTGTAGAAAGCCGCATCTTTAAAGAACATGAGAGAAGAATTTATTAGCTTGTATGCAAATCAACACAGCAAGCTAACCTCTCTCAGTTCAATCATCATGATTCAATGATGATTTCAAAACACTGGGTTTGAGCTTCAGTATTTTGGTTTAAATCAAGATAGGCCCTATTTAAAATTGTGGTTTATTTTTACCATTTTCCATCATAATTTGAAAGTTTTGATAAGGTACCATTTTATATTTTAGACCCCTACATTTGTCTCCAAATCTCTTGAATTCACAACAGCAATTCTGGTCAGTTTATCTATATAAACTTCAGTGATATTTGGGAATCTAAAAGGCCAATTAACTTAAGTGAACCATTCCTACCATTAGTCAAACTATATTAACACTTAGCACTACCGTTATTTTGCTTGAAATATATCCACAGTAAAAAGGAAATGTCTAGTTGGTAATTGCTTATTTTATAATAAATACTTAACATTTCAGAGCATGGATATACCACTGTTCTCTATTAGCAATGTATCATAGTATCATTTTACCTGTTTGTCAAAATTATTTTTACTTCATACAAATAATTAATAGCAGGTTGATTATGAGTAATTTCTATCTTAGAGCTGTAGTTTTTAATACATTTAAAATGTAAGGCATAATATGGAAAATGCATGCTTTTCTTATATAAAGAAAATGTTAGTAATGGGCTGATAGTCTTGAATATTCTTCTGAGTGTGATGACCTCATTTGAGTGATAAATTGTTGAGATTAGTTCTCTAATTCATTACAGTCAATTCTTGTGAAAATTGTAATAGATATTTCAGTGAATTAGAGAATTAATCTAACGATCTGCCAAACAAGCTAACCTGATAGTTTGAAGCTTTCCTGTGTATAATGTAATTTTAAACTAAAAGAGATCATATCCCATGAGCAACAAATTGAGATGCTCTATGTAACTTAATTTTAAATGGTAATTATATTAATGAAATAAGATTTAAAAAGCATTTCAAATCTATACATTCCTACAAAGAATTATTTAATCAATCCCCTAAAGCAGGGGCCAGTTTAATTTTCTAAATTTCATACAATGTTTGTCTTTAATAGATACTTATTGGTGATAATGTATCAGTTCTTCCTAATCTATTTTTTAAGTTACTTTTTCATTTGTACCATCTGGGCAAGAGCCCACAGGTGTATCTTATTAGTGCAGTGTATCTTACAAGTAATCAGAAGACTGTGCTGAACTTGATTTAGAGGATGCAAATGATTGAGGAGAGAGTCAAGTATGAAGGTTATATCTAATTCAACAAGGCATTATTTGGTTCTATTTGAAACAGATACCATGCAGGTTCTGAATCAAAAATGCAGAACCAGGAATTGCAGTGGATTCTAAACATCACAGCTTTCAGCAAACAAAATAAAATACTCACATAAATTCAAGTTAGAAATGGCTGTGGGTTACACATGGGAATAAATGTTTTTGGGGGGATGGTACATGCACCAGGTGAATGAATGTTTTCATATGTTGCATAGTGTGTGTGGGGGGGTGGGGAAGTGATTTGAAAGGGGTAGAACTGAGAGAATGGTTAAAATTGTCTAAGTTATTTGGAGCTTTCATTTAATTCTGTTTCTATTAAAATTTCATTAGGTGACAAGGCTGCACCATAGTTCTATGCCAACAAAAATAGCACTAAAGACAAATTCCACCTTATATTCCAGCACACACTTCTATGCTCTTTAAGAATCTTCACTGGGTTGGACAAAATTCATGAGCCAACACAAGATAAACACCTCTGGTAGATGCTTTGTGTTTCCTTATCTTAGAACTGTCCACAGCATAAAATGTCTACATGGAATAACCTCTGCTGCTTTGTCTACCTAGTAACATTGTGCATTCCTCCTTCTTGCTAGGGATGTGCAGGATAACTCACAAATTGCAGCTAGTGGTAGGGTCTCTAGAATTAAACAAGAACCTTCACAGACAGTTCTATGTGGGAAGAGCTGATGGGAAAGACTCATGTCACAGTCAAAAATGACCCCAAATCATGATTTGAAAAACCACACGTGGAAACCAAGACATTACTAATATGCAAAATAGTCATGATTTATTGTTTATTCTAGGCCAGTGTTTTTTTACATTAACTCATTTTGCCCCCACAGTTATCTGTTAAGAACATTTTTTTCTGCCAGCCTCATTTTTCTTTTCAGATGAGGAAATGGGGATATAAGTAGGGAAAACATTTGGCCCAAGGCCATGCAATAACTATGGGCAGACCTGGTATTTGCACAGTGGCAGGCTGATTTTTAGACCACGTTCAGTGGCAACATCATCGATGTCTGGACATACTTCTGAAGAACACTACTTTTTAAGATGATGTTTCATTAATTTAACAATATGTTTGAAAAAGTAGAGATGGGGTGCTTGGAAATTTACAGGAAATTTTATATATTTTTGATTGCCTGAGCCTTTGCATCTCTGGAACAAGGAAACAAATAACAATTTTAAAATGTTGCTGATCATCACATGTTTCCCCAGAGCTAAAGAGTTGAAAAACATTCAGAGCTGACACTACCCAATACTGCAAAATCATTGGGGCAAGACTCTATGAGCTCTAAATACATGCACACTTGCTAGCAAATAGAACCCTTGCCAGGTTGCTGGAGAATCATGCCCAGTGATGGTTCAAGGCTGAATTTCATAGGTCCCCTGTTTCCACAGAACCTGTTATATCCAGGAATCCATGGATATACTGTTGTCCAGAAGGGGACTTGCATGTCTCTTGAACACCAATGTACAGGTACATCTATTCTACCTCCCAGCATGCTTACTCTGTTGGCATCAGCTGTGGTAAGGCGTTAATGCTACTTTTTACTTCTTTCTCTTTAGAAGTGGTTCTTTGGGTAGCAATGAGCAGGAAATAATGTCCTGAGTTGAGTCTCCCACAAAGTATGTCCAGTAGTTTGGGGCCATTCATTTTGGATGCTAACTCAGAAAAGAATCCTGAATGCCATTATTCCCACATTGCTTTGGCAGTTGGTTCTTCATTTCACATGGCAAATGAATGGATATCTGGAATACATATGCCATCTTTGCAAAGATATCAAATAAGGAATCAAGACCAGCCAAAACATTTTTTTTGAAATATCCTCAAAGTGGAATTCAAAATTATAGAAAACAACTGCTACCTTCTTCCCATTTTAAGATATTATAATCATCACTTATACAGGTTCCCTACATATTTGCAATACAGATGTCAACACTGATTTGCATCTCTGTAAGGAAAATGGACCATGATGAAATACCTTTAAATTCCTTATACTGTGTGCCAAAAACCTGGTGTGAACAGTGTCTTTTAAATTCAAATATATGGCATCAATATGCGTGAAATATGTATCCCTACTGTTTCCAAACCAACTTGGATGTATATTCCCCAATCAATATTGTGTTTTTGGAAACAGTAATAAAAGAGTGACAGCTACCATCATAAATTAGAGATCCCTATTACCAGAGGGTTAAATGAAATATCTGGCAAGAAAATAAATACTAAAGAAAATATTAGAGCAGGTATATTATGTAGTGATTAGAATTTGGTGAAGCTAGTAAATCAAATATAGAATCCAAAAGCAGAAGCCAAAAATTAGAAAATAGAAGAATCAAATGAAGGCTGAGAAAAAGTAAAGGCAGAGGCACCAGGAGAAAGGTTATAAAGGCAAAGTTCAGAATTGAAAACTAGGCAAAAAAGTTGTCAACACAGAAGAAATTTGAAAACAATGAGTGTCCAAATTACCAAGGGCAGTAGTATTTCATTAGTACACATTTGAGGGGTACAAGTTTATGTTACTTGAGTAGGAATATATTCTATACTTATATCATAAATGTATACAATTCCTTGTTTTTTATTAGGTTTATAGCGTTGTACAACTAACACCACAATATAATTCTAGAGCATTTAATAGCCCCAAAAGGAACTCTGTATCTCCAGGCCTTAACTCCATATTTCCCCTTTTACCCAGCCCTGAACAACCATCGATTTCCTAACTATATTGATTTCCCTACTGTCTATAAATGGAATGACACAGTATGTAATCTTTGGTGATTTGCCTCTTTCACTTAGAATAATGGTTTTAAGGCTAATCCATGTTGTAGCATGTATCAGGAGTAATATCTTTTCATTGCAAGGTGATATCTCATATAAATAGACCACATTTTATGTTTCCATTCACCACTTGATGGGCATTTGGGTGTTTCACATTTCTGCTATTATGAATAATTCTGCTATGAACAATTTTTGAGTCTCCCACAAAATATGTCCAGTAGTTTGGGGCCATTCGTGACCAATTTTTTGTGTGGTGACATGTCTTCATTTCTTTTTAGTATATACCTAAGAATAGAACTACTGGATCAGCCGGTGATTCCAGCTCTGGCATTTTGAGGAACTGTCAGACTATTTCCTACAGTGGTTGCACCATTTTATAATCCCACCGGTAATGTGAGGCTTCCAATTTCTCCAAATCCTTGTCAATACTTGTTATTGTACATCTTTTTAATTTTGGCTGAACATAAGAGTGTGAAGTGGTATCTAATTGTGGTTTTGATTTGTATTTTCCTAAAGGCTAGTGACATTGAACATCTTTTTATATGCTCCTTGAGTATTTGTATATCTTCTTGGAAAAAATATGTATTCAAATATCTTTTAAAAATAAATTTGGTGTATTTACTATTGAGTTTTAAGGATTCTTTAAATATTCTGATTGCAAACCCTTATCTGATACGTGATTTGCAACTTTTTCATCCTATTTTTTTGACTTTTCCCCTTTCTGAATGCTGACCCTTGAAGTAAAAAAAAAAAAACTTTTAATTTTGTTGAAGTCCAATATAGTTCCCTTTTGCTTTTGTAGATTATGCCTTTGTCTCCTATCTAAGAAACACTTACCTAATGGATCATTGCAGAGATTTATTTATGGTTTCTTCTAAGAATTGTACAGATTAACTCTTAAATTTATCTATGGTGCATTTAGAGCTGTTTTTTATCTATGGTGTGAGAAACGGTCCAAGTTCGTTTTTTTGCATGTGGTCACCCAGTTAATCCAGCGCCATTGCGTTGGCTCATGCTTCTGATGCTCTGGCAGTTTCCAATTCTGCTTTATTCTCTGCTTTCTGCTTTTGCACAGCTTAAGAACCAGCAGAGTTATGCAACAGTCCTGCATACATGGGGTAGCTTTCGAGATCAACATGAATTTGTTGGAACTTTTTAAATTCCAAGTGGACATCTTATGCTCCAAATTTCTTTTTAAAATTATTTGGCCAGCTTCTTATTTCCTCCAACTGGTACTGAGAGCCTGGGTAGCTGTGATGTTAATCATTTGCCACTGATACCTTTGAAAAATTCCTTCAGGGTAGCAATTTCTTCACCGAATGAGCTCTCAGTCAAGTCAAAGAAAGCCAAACTGTGTGAACAAGGCTTTTTCAGGTAGCTACCAGACAGGTCTAATAGTGATAATTCTTTGTGAATGAGGCTTTGAGGAGCTCCAAGCTCATTCATGCCCCTCTAGCACCTGTTAGGCTGATAATTTTCACAGCTCCCATGGTTCTGAGACTTCTGAATTTTCAAGGCTACAGTGGAGCTGGGGAGAGGCAGATGGGAATTTGGGCAGTTAGAACACCACATGGCACACATTTACCAAGATTAAGCATTTTTCTTGAATAAGCACTCTCTGGATTATCTCATGACTTTAGTTAATTTCAGGATTTCTGAAAATGTTTTTTTTTACAACTTTTCCAGTGATCTTGTTTCTTTTATGGAGAGACAAAATTTCAGAGGTCCTAACTGCCACTCTGGAAGTGTGAATTGGTCATATGTTTTTAATGCAATTGTGTTGAGATACATTCACACATCATATAATCCATCCAAAGTATACAATCAATGACTCACAATATCACCAATAGTTGTGCATTCATCACTACAATCAATTTTAGAATATTTTCATTACTCCAAAAACAAAGAAATAAAAATTTAAAAAAAACACCCAAAGCATTCCATTTTCCTTATCTCCCCCTATTTATTTTTTGGTCTCTATTTTATTACTGATCTACCCATACACCTAATAAAAGGAGTGCCAGTCAGAAGATTTTTACAATCACAGAGTCACAAAATAAAAGCTATATAGTTACATGATTTTGATGGTGAGGGACACACTCGCACGTACTGGCTAAATAAAAAAAGTGTTTTTTTGTTATTTTTTTCATAATTACTTGCAGTCATTTAGGTTTAATATTTCACATCTGTGTAACTTACTCCATTGTGTTTTACACTTCTTGATGCCTTCTCCAGTATGCTTCTCTAACCCTGCTTCCGTACTTCTAGTTTACCTTGATGCTCTTTTGACTTTCTTTTGTTCTATTTCCTTGACTCCAGTCTCATTTCTCTTTTTCGGTTTGTCTTCACTAGGAACTGACGGGCAGCTTCCATCCCAACTGTCATAGCTATCTACATCCGTGCTTTCACTTTTGCTGGCATTTAAATTTAATCTTTATTAATTTTATCTTGAATATGCAAACCTGGTGTTTTGGATCACAGACAGATTTCCTATAATTATCTTATTTTAAATAATAAAGTAAATTAACAATATGGCAACATGATGAACACCAGATAGAACCATCTCCAACATGAGTGGCCAGACACATCATAGATGAAGAAGAGAGAAAGCAGCAACTGCTGACCCTGTCTCTAAAAAATTGAGAAAAAAAATTGTTCCTTGAAATGGCATAGAAATAATCCCGGGTTCTCACTCTAACCTTCTGGAATGTAAACACATTTCTTCAAGGCCAGATCAGCTAGGTGACTCTGGCTTCTACAAGCTAGAAATACATAGAAGGTCCCAGACAACATCTTTCCTAAAAGGATATCATTCATTTTTTAAATGTAAGCACAAATCCTCAGAAATAGGTAAATCTCCCAGGAGTTTGTCCATTGTCCCTACAGTTGTAAGTTAATTGTAAAGGATTACTCTTAATGTTGGATCCTAAGTTTCAGCAGAAGTTTTTCAAACATTTTCAATTCTACAGAAATGCAAAGTATTTCCTCTACCTCCCATACTACTACCTGTTAGGCGGCCATCACCCAGACCTCACCTACCCCTACTTCCTTCTCAGGGGAAGTCATGAACACATGTCAAGTGGCCATGCTTTGACCTTCCACTACCCCACCCCTCTTGATTGTGTGCCTTCCCACAACCTGGGGGAGATGTTAGGTCTAATGAAAAGAGCCCATCAGACCTTAAACTTAGAAACTGACAAATTTTCCAACATTTAACTGATTAAAATCCACTTACATTCTCTGCAGAAATTGTGTACTTTCCCCCACGTACCCAAACACCAAAAACCTTACTACTCTCATCACTCTCAGTAGGTGACTTCCAACTCCTTAGTCACAGAAAATGTAAAATTCTTCTAAAAGGAATTACTAAAACTTTTGACTCATGCATACAAGTCCACCAGTAATCAATTCCATGAAATTCTCCTTCCTTTCTCATTCTTACAAAACCTTGTATTCCCACTTGGAAGTGCCTTGGTCAAATGGATTAGAAGAGCATTGCACATGGTGCCTGCTTGCCATTAGGGCTGATGCTGTATAGGAACACTGGCTCGTCCTCAGACGTCTTGGACAGAATGTCCAATAAAAGGTCAGTGACTTACTATTAAAATGGTTGTTTCAGATTGTATTATCGCTTTCCTTTTTTCTTTTTTCCTTTCACTGTATGACTTGGGTTTTGAATCTATGTGTAAGTTTTTCCTCATTATTAGGAACCTGCTATTTATGTTGCATTTCTTTGACAGTATATAGAGATTCAATGTCCTGGTTTTTCAACCCTCCTTAGACATTGTGGGTTCCGAGGACCAGCGGATTCATTTCACTTACCTTGTTGCGTGATAGTCAGTAGCTGATCTGTTATGGCATTCACTTTCAGATTAATTTTCTTGTTAGAAATTTGTACATATGTGCTTTGCAGAATGAAACATATGAATTTAAACAAAGAAAATAAAAGAAGAAAGGTAAGAAGGAAGCAAAGAAAAAGGAAGGACGGAAGGAAGGAATGTACGGAAGGATGGAGGCAGGAAGGGAGAAAAGAGGGAAGAAAATCAACCATCTCTCTTTGTGTGAGTTATGAGATGTTACTGAGAGAGCTCTGCAGGACTCTTGATGTCCAACCTAAGCAGAAAGCATGAATTAAGTGCTTTATCCCACGTATTTCATGAGGTAAAGGATTTGGACTTGAATAAGTCTGACCTTTTTTCTAATCCACTAGGAAGTGGCTGGACCTCTGTGGGATAAGTCTGACACTGTGATTCCATGGGTGGCATTATATATTGTGTTGTGCTTCCTCAACAACCCTCCCATATTTCAGAGGTGAGCAATATACTCAGCTGAAGAGCAGTGTAAGCAATGAAAAGGAGAGGTCTGTGCATTCTGTTATGGTAGCAGAAATTCCCTGTGTGGCTCTGATGTTTCAATCTATTTCTTGCCACTTCATAGTCAATCTCTCCCACCCAAATCTGCGATGCTGGAAACATCACAGTCATTTGATAGAGGATGAGCTCTCTTGGCACATGTTTATTTTATGCCTGTCCATCCACTCTGTAGAATTTGGGCTGCTCCTGGATTTGTGAGGTATTCAAACCATTTTTTTTTTTATTGACTGAGACATAGAGGATTTTAGGATGTTTTTTAGTGATAGGACAGGAGTTCAGTAGACATTCTCCCAAGATACTGGAAAATAACTTTTTAGGCTATCATATAGGAATTCCTACTTCAAAGGATCATATAACGGCTTACATTTTATTTTTATATTCAGTGTTCCATATGTGTCTAGTTGATACAATTCAGGCAAAACTTACTTTACATATTCTTAGAGGAAGTGTCTGGAAAACCATAAGGGCTAACATCCACTTATTGAAAATCTATGAAGTGTATCAATTTGACCTTAGTTTGGATCTTGTACCATTCTACGTCCATGAAGCCATCTTAATCATGGTATCCAAACTGATAACCCTATACCGTTAGATGCTTGCAGGTGTCACAAACTTCTGATTTTCCAAAAATTGTTCTAGTTTTAACACTGAAAGTCTCCTATCCTGGAAACCTTTTCTGTTTGGGACAAAACAGAAAGGCTGGCCATCATTTGCTGAATCTCTTCAGCGCAGAACATCTTGGTTCTAATTTTTCACTCATTCCACTGTGTGTCTTATTTAGCCTCATTTTGTTATTCTAGGAGTCCCAGTTCATTTTCTAATTAAAACACACCGATGCTCACTGTGCCTCAACATTACCAACCACTGGAGAACACTAGCCAGAGGAGTGCATGAACGATTGGTTGGAAGAGTAAATCAGATGCTAAACAACCAAACTTCTAAACCGCTATACCACTTGCCTAAAAAATAATTTTCAGGTAAAAACATCAGATTTACTGCAGGCACCATTCAAAACAAATACTACCATACTAGTCTCTGTTTCATAGTACAATTTACCCAAGATATGCAAGAGGTAGTTTTAATCATTCTAGTTCATGAGTGAAAAATACCTAGCTTCATCCTCTCTCTCTCTCTCTACTATTTCCACAAACATTATCAATATCTTTAACATCGAATGTGGAGAGGGGTATTTTATCCTATTAATATACAATCATCTCAAGCATATCACTAGCTCTGGGGCAGTTATCCAGCAAGTAAGCCAGGATTTGGTCCAAAGGGAAATCGTTGAGTGATGGAGTAGAGTGTGGTCTAAAGTGATAACCCTTAAAACTATGGAAATAAGTAGTACTGACACAGGAAACAATATTCCAGAAATCATGGAATTAGCTACAGAATCACCCATAATGAATAGTCTGATGCTTCATCTACTCACATATTCTTACCTGTCTATCTTCATTTTCCTATTTGACTTCTGCATTGACCATATGACTTATTGGAACAATTGACGAAACCTCACCTTTCCAAACTCTGAATCTAATCAGATCTTTCCTCTCCCTTATAGCATATCATCTTTAGATTTCTATCACTGATAAGACTGAGGAATTTCCTACCCCTCTGGTTTGTAGGCCACACTTATCAGACAAGCATTGGTGCAATCGGGTGATTTGATTTTCAAAGGCTTTAAGAGCTAACACCTAGGCGTTACAACATTGTTACAGGTATCTTTATGTACCCCAATTTATATGGGCAATTACAATAGTGAAGAGGGGAATTTTTATGACAACAGCATTTTGGAATTATTTTAAGGTGGACATAAAAAATGGCCGTGGATTATTGTTTACACACCCCTTCCCTTTCCCTAAATATATTTGAGTATAAAAAATACAAGTCTGCTATGCTAAAAATTTATTATTTATTTATCTCTTGTGAAAATTGATTATGATGCTATGTTCAACATTAAAAAGTGGAAAATTATTCTGCATGAAAGAATATTTCAGCTTTAATATTCTCCATTTCAAATAGGATATATGATAGCAAAATCACATTTTATTGCTGAAGGTTAAACTCTTATGTACTAATCTTATTAGAATGTGTGTAGGGTTGTATGTGAGCCTGTTTTTCCTGTGACATAAGAAATGTGTAAGAAATTCACCTTGGTTGCCCATAGAAAGGAAATTCCTGAAAGTTATAAGAGTAGCCATGTTTAGAAGATAGAAAGAAAATGATGAGAACTAATACAACACTTAAAGCACTAGGCATTGTTATGTGTTTTAAATATTATCTAAACTTTTCAAAAACCTTATGAAGTTTGTATACTCTCATCATTCCTCATTTAAAGATGAGGGCAGGGAGACAGAGAAAGGATGAAATTTACTCAAGTAGGGGTGTGCTGCTTTGAAACTGTTGTGTACCCCAGAAAAGCCATGTTCTTTAATCCTCATTCAATATTGCTGGGTGGTATCTTTTTGATTAAGTTGTTTCCATGGAGTTGTGACTCACCCAATTGTTGGTGGGACCTGTTGATTAGGTGGTTTCCATGGAGATGTGTCTCCACCCATTCAAGGTGGGGCACTGGAGACCTTTAAGAAGGAACCATTTTGGAAAAAGCTTCAGAGCTGAGACCTCTGGAGATACAGAAAAGAAACAACTGCAGGAAAGCCGCTTGAAATGAGAAGCCTAGAGAGGAAGCTAGCAGATGTAGTCATGTGCCTTCCCAGCCGACAGAGAAACCCTGGATTTCATTGGTCCTTTCTTGAGTCAAGGTATCTTTCTCTGGGTGCCTTAGTTTGGACATTTTTATGGACTTAGAACTGTAAACATGTAACAATAAATTCCCTTTATAAAAGCCAACCAATTTTTGCTATATTGCATTTCCTACAGCATTAGCAAACTAAAACAATAGGGTTTAGGAAGTAAGTGGAGAAGCTAAGCTTCACTCTCAAGTAGTCTGACTCCAGGATCCACTCACTGAAACACTATGCTCCATATATCACCCATCCCATTTCTTAGTGAATGGTGATTAAGTTCTGTTTTGTGGGTGTGAAAGAAGCGGCTTCCATGTATCTAGGAGGAGATAGGGAACAATGAATGACACTTTGAATTTGGGATGTAGCATATGCTTAAGGAAAGCCTAACTCTGCATATAGGGGGGGACTATCTTGTCCTCTGGGATGTGAAAGACTAAGAGACACAGAAAATGAACTTTCGGCCAACGCTGTAACGCCCATTCCTATAGCCAACCCATCCCAGGCTAATGATTCCTCTGTGGCTCTCACTCCTGGTGACTGCAGGAGAAGAAACACTTAAATTCCCCTGATCCAAAAATGAGTGGAGGCTCCCTTGGCTTGGGGCTCTTGTGTGCATCCAATTTTGCCTGGTGAAGGGATAGATCTCTTTGGTCCTGTTGCCAGGATGATGTCTGACCCAGACAGTTGTTCAGAAAAACTTCTAATTTCTGTCTTTGCTTGAGTTGTGCTTATTTTCAGAAAAATACAACTGCCAACACCTGCAAATAAGCTAAGTCACTAAAAACACAAGTTCCTGCAGCCATCACCTCCTTGCCCTATGGTGAACCAACACATGCCCAGGCAATGAAAAAGCAAGAGCCTATCTCAATGCTAACCTCAGGTTCCTGCCGCTAGGGACATCCCCATCTTGGACCATGACACCTGGACCAGCTCCCAACCCTGACCTTACTTTACCCTTGCTCATTATAATAATAAATTCTCCACTTTTGGATGGTTTCAGAGGCGACTTTCTGAACATGCAATGTATATAGAAGTATGGTTTAGCATGAAAAGGGACTATGCATTCTCAAAACCAATTCGTTGAAAAACTCCTTGAGTTCCTTGGAAATTTCCTTGCTCACTTGTCCCAACCACCTGTACACACATCTCCTGATCCCCTAGAAATAAGTCCATTCACCTCCCTTAGGGCAGAAGGTGCCTTTTTGACATGAATCTTCCCTTCTCCATTCTTTTACTGAACCTGGTTTCATTCTACTGGTGAATGAGACACTGAAGAGAAGACCCATTTTAGAGAGTCTGACTCATAACGAGTCAGTAAGAGGCTCAGGGAAAATTATGCAACACTCCCTCCCAGTATGCTTCCAGCAGACAAGCCTTTTTTTCTGAAAATGTTTAGGGCTGAAAGAGAACTCATACTCAATCCATAATGATGATGTCTAGGTGAAAAAACGTCCCGATATGATAGAGATTCCAGCGCAAAGTCTGGATTGGTGGAAAAGTCTGGATTAAGAAACAAATAACCACGAAGGAAGAGAAGACTTGGAAGTGATAGAGATGATTGGAATGAGGCTGCCTCTCAGCAGAGCTACACCTGCATGGCCTGTTTGTTCTGTTGGAGTGAAAGATGTGGCTTAAGGAAAACTTATGTTAATACTCACCCCAGGATTAAACCGAGAGCTGCACTGTCCAATATGATAGCCACTCACCACAAATGACTATCTAAATTTAAATTTGAATAAATCACAATTAAATAAAAAATTTGTCCTTACTTATAATAGCCACATTTCAAGAGCTCGGTAGCTCCTTGCAGCTGGTCACTACTGTATGGCCAGCAAAGATACAATCATTTCCATCATTACAGAAGACTCTATTGCATAATTCTATGTAAAGATTAATAAGTTTTTATCTGCATGAAAGAAAAAAGACAACGTCAGCACTGGCAGAGCAAATGTATTCAATGAAACCAAAGAAAGATTAGCAAACATGAAAGGATCACATAGTAACAACATTTATTATACGTGGTGTAGTTCCTGCTAAGCAAGTAGGGAGAGGCACTAAGCTATAGAAATGGGAATCGCTGTGATATGACCCATTTATTCTCACCCGCAAGCAGAGAAGCATATTAGAGATTGACAAACAGCTAGTAGTTGTAGGTAGAGAATTATCTAATGAAGAAGCTCTCAGATGTGAAATCATAGGTGTGGGACCTTACAATGATTAACTTATTCTGAATCATGTAAATTTACATATTACATGAACTACATACTTTTTTTTTAAATGAAAAAATGTTTCCTTGTTTCTTTCTGATTATATAAATAATTCATGCTTATTGTAAAGTCTTTAAACAATATAGCAAAACATAAGAAAATCAAAATCCCTTTAAGTTGTCAATTACCCAGAAATAACCAGCAATAACTTTTAGGCACGATACTATAAATGCATGTAGTATTTTGAATTTATGGGATCACTTATTTTATCTTGAACAACTTTTTTATTATAGTATTTTTGTTATGGTCTTTTCTATCATACTCTTTTTTGTTGGTTTTCGCTTGCTTTTCTCTGCTCATCCACATGTTCTCATTGTTCATACACTCAAACAAAATTTTATATATAGGCATTTTCTTTATCTGTTTTTAAAATTGGGCTTATATACACATTGCTGCAACTTGCTTTTCTCACTTAAAATTTTATCAAGAAATCTCCCCAAGGCAATTGATCTATTTTCAATTTAGCCTTGCAACTGTTACACATTTCCATGATATGAAGGTTCCATAATTTTATCAACAGTTTTTCTACAAGTGCTTTAGCTTATTCATAGATTTATCCTTCCCAAATGAGGTTCATTGCAGCATTTGTTTTAGTGAACTCTGTAGTCAAGTTTTTTCCATACGAATAAATAACAGTAAGTAAATTTGTAGATTTCTTGGAGTTTTATTCCTGGGTCATAGAGGTGTTTGTTTTTAATAAAAATAAGCACTGCCAGATTATATTCCAATGAAAGGTTATATAAATTCAACTGTGCACCGGCTATGCACGCATGTGTTTGTTCACTCTTTATTTCTGTTGGTGCTAGTCTTGAATAAGTTATTTGATGTTTTCTATTTTATTTCATCTCATTGTCTTTAATTTAAAATTAAAATCTACTGTTTTATTTACACTTTCTACCAGTGAGTCTCATGATATTTATATGATTTTAGTGGCAATTTGGTTGTCTATTCTGCATGTTGTCTATTCTGTATGTTGTCTATTAAAGATCCTTCAAAAATGTTTCTATTAGGTTGTCTTTTGCATATGAACATGCAGTAACTCTTGGTAATAAGGCTGCCTACTAAACAACTGGAAGCCTCACTGTGCTAACTGCTTCTGTTCACATAATCACCTCCAGAGGTTCACATAAACCACAATGCAATTTAGACACACTGGAACTGTAAAATAGGGTAGCTCTAATGAATAGTAGAGATAACATAAATGTTATACATAACATATATATTAAATGCATTACAAATATTTCCTCATACTATACTTTGATTTTTACTATATTTAGAGTATATTTTGCCCTACCATTTTACATTTTATATGACAAATATTACTATATTTTTCTTTGTACTAAAATTTTTTCTATCATGGCCCAGAGGATCCCTGATTTCTAGGTTATTTCCAAAGTCTTCTAAAACTTTCCAACATTTATTCTATTTGTATTTTAATTTTACATTGTAATTTTTAACTCATCTGAAATATATTTTTATATATGTTATGAGATTGAGTACTGTATTAATTTCTTTCAAACTGTCATTTTTGATATTTTTGATATCTGTGCCAGCCAGATATTAAATTAACCAATATTTCGTCTCATAGAATTAAAATCGTTTATTGGTCAAGTATCAAAAATTCTTATATTTTGGTATCTATTTCTGAATTTTATTCGTTTCACTGATCTTTTTCTAAGTCTATGTCAATAGCATACTGATTTGATTAGTACTATTTTTAACATACTGTAAGACATATCTCTGCTCACCAGTTTTCTACTGGAATAAATTGCATTGTTAATACTAGATATTTATTCTACAACATAAACTCAACAATTTATTTTATCAAATATAACAGATGCTTTTGAGAGTCTAATTCATTTTAAAGTCATGTACTAATTATTCTTGGGTTTTCTTTTTTTAATATCAAGTTCTTCTTAATTTTCTTCATGTTCTTTTTCCTTTTTATGATGTTGTAACCTACTTATGTATAAATCTCAAGTGTAAGCTCAATGAAACTTAAAAATGCACCCATAAAATCAGATATAGAATACTTCCAGAACTGCTGAAATCTCTGTCGTGTGCACTGTCAGTCAATATTCTTAAAGAAATCACATTTTTGCTTCTATTCCCATAGATCAAATTTCCATTTTGTCCTCAATAATGGCTTTTTAGTTGTATCTTTATTTTTAAAAATAGTGTTGTTCTAATGTTATGATACACAAATGTAACTTACCACCATTCACCTATAAATAATATTTGTCACTTAATATATAAAGAACCTTATAACCTACTCATCCTATCACATGTGCTATTATGTTCATGCATTTACTTTTATATTTTATGTTTACAAATATAAAATAATAACAATATATTATTAACAATTTTGCTCAGGAAAGTCAAATGCTTGGAAATAATTAAAAGAAGAAAAATCTTCTATGTTTACCTTTATTTCACCGTTCCTTGTGTTTTTAATTTCTTTGTATAGCTGCAAGTTTTGATCTTTGTCTACAGTCTTCTGTCTAAACAATCTTCTGTAACATTTGTAATAAATTAGGCTCGCTGGCAATGAATTCTCTCAGTTTTTCTTTGTCTGAAGTAGTCTTTATTTTGCCATCATCTTTTAGAGATATCACTGAATATAAATTCTGAATTGACAGTAACATTTTACATTTTCTTTCAGAACTTTAAAGATGTCACTCCTTTCATTTCTTGCAATTTCTGACAAATCTGCTTTATTCTCTTTGTTCCGATGTATATGTGTTTGTTTACTCTTGGGTGTTCTAAAAAATTTCTATTTATATGTATCATCGGTCTCTGTGTGCCTGTGTATGTGTTTATCATCCTTGAGATTCTTTGAGTCCTTTGAATCTGCGGTTTTCCTTTCATTACTTTTCCAAAAATTTCAGCCATTTTCTTTTCTAATATTTCTTCTTCCCTATTTTCTCTTTTTATTCCTTTAGGATTATAATTACACTTTTGTTAACATTGATATTGACACACATCTCTTCGCTGCTGCTAATTTGTTTCTCATTCTTTCTCTTTATTTGTGTGTAGTTTTAATGGTTATGGTTGACTTATCTTCAGTTACACCATTTTCTTCAGCTGTGTTGAGACTATCGATGATCCCACTGAAATAATTGATAATTTCTGATGATTATGATTTTCCTCTCTAGCTTTTTCATTTGGCAATTGCTTATAGCTTCATTCTGAGCATAATCCCTATCTCTTTATGCATGGTTTAGACTTATTTGTCTAAAGTTTTTTAAATGATCAAGAAATTGTCTAAATTTTTTTAGACATATCAATCACAGTTATTTTAAAGCCCCTCTTCGGATTTCTGGTTATTTGGTTCCCTTACCACATAAGCTTGCTAATATGCTCAAGAAAAGTTAGAGTTTTGTAGATTATTCTGCTCTTACTTTTTCATTGTTAGGCTGTGAGTGACATTCTTTTCAGTTTCCCGTGTTCCAACTAGTAGCAGAAATAGACTGCTTATGTATTTTTAATGGATACTGCCAAAATTTTTTAATATGGTTGAACAAATTTAAACTTACACTAGCATTGCATGAGAAATTCAAGTTCTTTAATCTTCATGTACACTTCATGATTTCTGTGCTCCTAATTATAGTTATTCTAGTAATAAACCTTTGTAGTTCTGATTTGCATTTCCACATTGAGTAGCAGTGGTTATCACTTTTTAAATGATATTTGACTTTGAATATCTTCTGTGCTGTGCCATTTCGAAGAAATTTGCCCATTTCTTTTCATAAATTGGGCTTTATTTTTCTTCATTTTAAATCCTTTATATGTATTATATAATAGTCTGTCAGAAATGCATATATTGAAAATACCTTCTGGTGGTCAACTAGTCTTCAAACGCTCTTAAGAGTTTTTTTTTTCAAAGAACAGAAATTCTTGATCTTAAAGAAATCACATTCATCATCTTTTCATATAGGTTTTTTCATATTATGTTTAAGAAATCTTGACCCATCAAAAGAATATAAAGATATTCTCCTAAATTTTCATCTAGAAATGCATGTTTTACATTTTACATTTAGGTCTAAGATCCACTTGGAATTTATTTTTATGTCTTATGAATAACAGGTCTACTTTCATTTTCTATGCTGTATGGATAGTCAATTAGCCCAATATCATTTATTTAAAAATCATAATTTCTTCCATTACACTGAAGTGTTTAATTGTAAATCAAGAAATGTGTATACATAGGTCTCTTTCAGACTCACTATTCTCTTGCATTTGGGATATTTACCTATCATTTTGCTAAAATTATCTCCCCAATAAATTTTGATATCTGGTGATATATGTCCTCTATCTGTGATCCTCTTTGTGTTTTTCAGGCTATTCTAGTACTTTCACATTTCCATATAAACTTAAGAATGACTTTATCATTCATGCAGACACACACACACACACACACACACACACACATACACACATGCCAGCTTGGATTTTGAATAGGGTTTGCCTAAAATCTGAGATTAATTTGAGAAAATTAGTATTTAAGAATACTGAGCTTTCCAATCCACGAGCATTCTAATCCATAACCATTCATACATTATTTGCTATTTTAGATAATTCTCATATATTGCTTGTAAAACTATTAAAATAATATATATTAATTTCATTTTCATGCTAAATTCATTTATGAAGTCTCATAATTTATGTTTGGATACGTTTTCATTTTCTTCATACTTACTGTGACTAATGGCAGTTTTATTCCTTCTTTCCCAATCTCTTTAACTTTTTTTAAATAGGACTTTAGGGAAGTTGTGGGTTTACAGAAAAATTGTAAATAAAATACAGGATTCCTACATACCACACCACCACCAATACTCTGCATTGGTGTGGAATATTTGCCACAATTTATGAGCACATTTTAATAATTGGGCTATTAAAGTTCACAGTTTAACTCAAGGTTTGCACTGCAGTGTAGTTCCATGGAATTGTTTAAAAAGTTTTATTCTGTCATCATATAAACAATCTAACATTTCCCATTTTAATGATATTCAGATATATATTTCAGTGTTGTGAACAGCATTGATGACGCTGTGCTGCCATCACTACCCATCCATTACCAAAATATTTCCATCAGACCAAATAGTAACCCTGTAATTTTTAGTCTTCCTTCCTATTCCCTAGCCTTACCCATCTCCTGGAGACCTATATTCTAGATTCTGACTCTATGAGTTTTCTTATTCTAATTCTTTCAAAACAGTGAGATTATGCAATATTTGTCCTACATCTGGCTTATTTCACTCAACAAGGTGTCTTAAAGTTTCATTCATGTTATCACATGTGTCAGGACTTTGTTCCTTTTAACAGCTGAATAATATTCCATTGTATGTATACACCATATTTTGTTTATCCATTCAAAAGTGTAGACACTTGGGTTGCCTCCATGTTTTGCCAATTGTGAGTAAGGCTACTTTGAACTTCAGTGCACAAGTATCTGTTCAAGTGTCTACTTTCAATTCTGCTGGGTATATATCTGGTAGTGGAATTGTTGGGTCACATGATAGTCTATACTTACCTTTCAGAGGAACCACCGAACAGTCTTTCACAGCAGCTGCACCATTTTACATTGCCACCAACAAAGAATGAATATTCCTACTTCTCTACAGCCTCTCCAACACTTGTTATTTTCCATATTTAATAACTGACATTCTAATGGCCATGAAATATTATCTCACTGTGGTTATGATTTGTATTTCTTTGATAGCTAACTTTTGTGCTGTTGATTCTTTTTTCCCTTTCATTTATCTTAGCTCTAATCTCTCATTTCCTTTCTTCTGCTCACTTTGGGTTTATTTGCTCTTCTTTTGCTAGTTCTCCCAGTTTTGCAGTTAGATCTTTGATTTGACCTCTTTTCTCTTGTTTAATGTCAGCATTTAGAGTTATAAATTTCTTTCGCAGCATGCAGCTTTCACTGCATCCCAAATGTCTTGCATGTTGTATTTTTGTTTTCATTCACCTCAAGTTATTTCCTAATTTTGCTAAAGATTTCCACCTTAATTCATTGGTTAAGATTATATTGTTTAATTTCCATGTGTTTGGGAATATTTCCATTTCTCTGTTATTGATTTCTAGCTTCATGCCACATAAAGAGTATACATTGTATGATTTCCATATTTTAGAACTAATCAAGACTTGTTTTGTGACAGATCATATAGTCTATCCTGGTGAATAATCTATGAGCACTTAAGAAGAATGTGTATTCTGCTTTTGTTAGGTGCAGTGGTCTATATAGATCTATCAGGTCTAGTTGGTTTCGTACATCATTCAAATCCTGCAATCTTTATTGACCTACCTTCTAGATGTTCTATCTATTATTGAGAGTGGTAGGTTAAAGCCTTCTATTAATGTAAACCAGCAATTCCTCCCTTCATATCTGTCAGAATTTGCTTCATGTATTTTAGGGCTCTGTTGTTTGATGCACATATATTCATAATTGTTATATATTCCTAATGAATTGTCCCCTTTATCGGTATATAATGACCATCTTGGTCCCTTGTAATGATTTTTGATTTAAGGTCTATTTAATCTGATATTTGCATAGTCACCCCAGCTCTCTTTGGGTTACAACTTGCTTGGTATGCTTTCTTCCAGTCTGTTACCTACAACCTGCTTGTGTCTTTAACATAATGTTGGGTCTCCTGCAGACAGCATATAATTGGGTCATGTTTTTTAATTTTTTGCTTTTTTTAAAAAATCCATTCTTTTTGATACTGAAGAGTTTAATTCATTTACATTAAAAGTTACCACTGATAATACAGAGTTGTGGTTTTTTTTTTTGCCATTTTGCCATTTTGCCACTAGCTTTTGTAAGTTTTATAACTTTTTTGATCCTCAATTCCATTAAAGCCTACTTTTATATGTGTTTGGTTTTTTTGCATTGTACCATATTAAGTGTCTTCTTGCTTCTATCTGGATGTATTTTTCATCTATTTTCCTTGCGATTATCATCCGTTCAAATTCAACATCCTAAAGACGTAACAACACTATCTGGATTGATACCAAGTTAACTACAATAGCATGCACATATATTGTTTGCATCTTAAATTATTAGAGTACATTTGTTACTATTAATGAACCAATATTGATACATTATTATTAACTAAAGTCCATAGTGTATTCCGATTTCCTTAGTTTTTTCCTAATGCCCCATTTCTATTCCAAGGTTTCATTGGACGCCACATTACCTTTATTTGTCATGCCTCTTTAGGCTTCTTTTACTGTGTCAATTTTTCAGACTTTTTGTGTTTTTTACCTCAACAGTTTTGAAGAATATCGGTAAGGTATTTTGTAGGATTCCCATCTGCTGGAATATGCATGATGTTTTACTTATTATTAGACTGGGGTTATGGGTTTTAGAGGGAAAATCCACAGAGGTAAAGTGCCCTTTCATCACACCATATCAAGGATAACTACAATCAGCAGGATTCACAGCTGTTGATGTTGACGTCGATCACCTGAATGAGGTAGGGCTATCAGGTTTCTCAAGGTAAAATTATTTTCTCCCCCTTTCCACAGTGTATTTTGAAGAGTCATTATTAGAGAGTAGGGAATTATGTCCCCTTTCTTTGTGGATGCAGTATCTATGCAAATTATTTGGAATTCTTCCAAAAGAGGTAATTGTCTCTTTTCTTTTATTTCTTTATTCAATATTTTTCTCTGTATGGACTCATTGATATTGATTTTATACTTTGATTTATGATCCCATACTACTTTATTTTGTTGTTCAAATAATGCTAGCTTTGGTCATTGAGTCCTCTCTCAGTTAGCTCCTGGGTCCTTTGATATACTCTTATCAATGTAGGTGTTTTTTTGAGAATTTCTTTAATTTCTGACACAAGATTCCAGGCTTACCTTGTATGTTTCCTTTTGTAGGATTAGATAACACTTTTATCCAATGAGTACTGACATTTGCTCTTTTCTATAATTGATAAATATTCTTATCTTTAATACATATACATTCTTTGAATGTAATTTTCTTTTTTCCCATTTTTTTATACTTTTTAACTCCTTTAACTGGTAGTTTATATCATTGTTTTTATTATTTAGGATTATGTGTATACCACACTGTAAAATTCTAAGCATTGCATTAGCTGTGTTACACAAATTGTGATATATTTTCTTAATCATTAATTCAAAATATTGTGTAATTGTCACTATATTTTCTTCTTTTAAAGATGCTTATGATTAATGCATTGTTTAATTTCAAAATATTGGGATTTTATAGTTATCATTCTGCTATTGGCATAATTTAATTCTACTGATTTTGATTAGAATACCTTGTAAGATTTTAATCAGCTGAAAATTTGGAGGATTTGCTTTATGGCAAGACATGGCTTCTTCAGGTGAATATTCCGCACGAAATTGTAAATAATAAATAATTGCAGTTTTTGAAAGTAACAACCTTTGATCATCAATTAGGTCAATTGGTTAATTGTGTCTTTCAAATCTTCTATACATTACTGAATTTTTTAAATCTGCTTTTCCTATGAATTAGAGAGTATTTCTAAGACTCTGTAATGTAATAAGTGTATTTCTCTCTTTGTCAACATGACATTTTCAAGTTTATTGAGGTAAATCCTACCAGTGGCTTAGATCTTTTGAGCATTTTATTGTTCTCTTTTGCCTGGATGGA
This sequence comes from Myrmecophaga tridactyla, assembly GCA_004026745.1. NCBI lineage: Eukaryota > Metazoa > Chordata > Mammalia > Pilosa > Myrmecophagidae > Myrmecophaga > Myrmecophaga tridactyla. The sequence continues at coordinate 62,740 of PVIY010001336.1, read as the reverse complement.
GAAATGGCCAGAGAGATGAATCAACACTAATTATGAGCAGTGGTTCACAGCTTTTCTAAATAACAAAGACTTAGACTCATTTTGGGGTTGCTTGTCAGCCTCTTTCTTCAGCATTCTAGTAAGACCTCAAATTTGCAAAGTGCCCATGGAGGCACCAATGATAACAAGATGGATGGACTACCTTTGATCCAAGCTCTTACAGCTACCACGACTGTTGATGGCTTAAACTGCAAATGGTAGATGCCCATGCTTAGCCTCTCATATAAACACCTGCCCAGTGGAGGAAAGGTTTCTAGAGAGTTATCTTAATCTCTTTCCATTCTTGGAAAGCAGCAATTTTTTCCCTTTGAAAATCAGCACTTCTTTATAAAGATTTTACTTTTCTAATGGCAAGAGTGTCTCTGTACACTGCATACCGTCTTTATACATTGACAAAATGCCTTATTCAAATTTCTGTTATCTTACAGAACAAACCATTGACCAGAGAGCTCATTTTATAGAAATCAAAATGCACTGCCTCCACAGAACTCATTGCTTTTACTTCACATCACTGCCTTCAGACTCTGCCAGCATTGCAGAATTTTGGAGTGGGTTGTGGAAGACACAATGATTGCACCAGCCAGGAAATAACACCCTCTGAATGAGGGACACTCCAGGATGCATCATATGCTCCGATGTCCAGATGCTGTTCCTTCAACAGCTCGACTATGTGAGTCAAGCAGTGAAAGTGGGAATGTCTCATTTCACTGCTGCCTCTTATAGTCCATTACGGCTTTTTTTTTTTTTGCAACTTTGTTCTCCCCTAGTTTCCAGCGGAAATCTGCTCAATGAGTAGAGATACAATGGCACCTTTGTATGGGACATTGAAATTGTATCTGTTCAAGCATGCCCTGTGAAGTTCTTAGCACTGAACGATCAAAAATAGAAGGGTGCTAATGTACTGGGTGGGGTAATTTCCCTTGGTTAACCAAGGGAAAGCACAGCTGCTGTTACACAATTAGGACAGGGAAGACCATGTATGGAGTCCAAGGAAATCTCTTGTAGTGGTGAAAACTTAACGAAAGAGTATAACAAACCAATGTAGCAGGACTACTTATAGCACAGGGCATTCAGGAATGATAATTGTTTAGCCACACTGAGTAAAGAACCCTCCCAATGAACTTATAATCAATCTGGGAATTACAACATATTTGGCACTCCTACATATTTAACAAAGGTGATTTTATATTAAGAATTATTGGGACAGTGAATTTGAATTATAATAGATGAGAATTAGAAACATTAGAATGGACTATTCTGGAAGATATAGAATTAGTTATTTTATTATTAGTTTTGTACTAATCTATATTATTAATAGAAAAAATGCTAAAATATTTATCCTTTTATCCTGTCATTTAAGCGAATACACTGGATAATGCAATAGTAAAAACAAAGTGAACATATTTCATTACATTTTCATTTTTCTGTGACAATTTTCCACCTGAGAAGGTTGCAAGCCTCCACAATTGTCTTTGAGACAGTCTGCGAAAGATTATTATTTTATATTTATAATTCTGCCCTGAAAGTATAGCCAAAATAATTTATCATATGTGGTATGTTTTAAAAAGAAGCATAGTTTACATTTGATAAGTACTTTGAGGAATATTTAGATATGCATCAATGAAACCCTATAAATATCTGAGCATTTCAACATGTAGAATAGAGTTTAGTTTACTGAATGATCAAACACAATTATCAAATGAATGAATTATGGACAAGTTAAAATGAGCAATTTCTATTCTCAAATTTTTCACTAAAGTACTACCTATAAACTTTATTGGAGAGAGAATATAATGGCACTGTATAAAATTTAAAATTATCCACTGTTCATATGTAATCTTTTTGAATGCTCATGTTTTTTCTTAAAAGAGTATACAAATTCTACATTCCACTTCATAATGAATTTGAATTTACTTTACTATGAAATAGTTTAAATACCTTGTTATAGAGTAAAATAATCTCCCCAGGAATTTATGCATGTTTATTCTATAACTTTGGGTATTCTGAGAAGCACAGCCATCTACCATCTTAGGAATTTTAGAAAATTCTATAATTTTGACAAAAGGATAACATACATTTGCTCATGGTATAAAAAGATTTCATAATCAAGAAATGAAGCACTTGAAAGCACAGGCCCTACTGAACAAAGTGCTATAAGCTTCAGGCGTTGAATATGAATTAGTGTGACGCATATGACACATTTATTATTAAAGTATGAAAGTTGCCCTAATATGTAGTGCAGTAAAATTGATAGTCACTTTAATGATACTGATTGCAATTTATGTTGTTGGGCAGATCAAAAATACTCAACAATTGCTGGGAATTACAATTTTGTACTAAAAGAAGACAATTGTTCCATGGAATCACCTCTCTATCTACATGGAAGTCGCACCTGAATTATTCCAGTTCTCCAATGTGCCTCCTTCAGTCCTGCCTCAGTCTCTGCTTCTCCTGCAACTTGATCTCCTCCTCCTGTGCCTAATGAAGTTCTACTTGAGTTGAAGTTTTTATTTGAACTAACACTTTCTCAAAGAGGCTTATCCTGACAGTCTCTAAATTTATCTTCTTGATCTAAACCCTGTATCACCTGGGAGTCTTTTAGTCTTTCCTGCCAGATAGTAAATGCCATGAGGCACTAACTATGCTTTATCACTGTGTCTTCATTATCTTGGACAGCACCTGTCACTGGATAGGTATTAAAAAAATATTGTAAATTAATGAAGAAGCATTGGCTATTGAAGTACAACTTGAATCACAGTGTTAATATACAATGAAATAAATAAGGGAAAAGGTATAATTATGCTTTGAGCACCATGTTATTTCTTTTTAATTCCAATCTGAATGAAATGGATGCTATGAAAACAGAAAACAAAGACGTTATTCTATACTTTACTGATGTTATCACATAAATGATAAAAGTTTTTATGCTGCCCATAGCAGTTACAAGAAAGTTTGCAAAAATGGAGTCAAATATAGCTGAATCCTTAAGAGCAAGTAATTATGTAGATTTCATTTCAACTTGCAAGCTATGTTCATTTTGGATACTTTGCTCAAAAATGAGACAACCTAGTCTCTGATTTTTTTTCCTCTGGTATTGGGCTCTGAGGTGCTATTTTAAGTAGAGCTTGAGCTATGCATATAACATTGTTTCTTGCTAGCCTACTGAAAGTTGTCATCTTTGCTCTTGCTTCTTGCCTTAAAGAAGGTGGAGCTTCAATGCAAGCATGCTTACTTTATTCATTCCAAAAATATTTATTGAATGCCTACCATGTACTAGGAAATTTTCAGGAAGCTCCTTCTTAGGAATTTAATGATGGCTCCCTTCTCTTATTAGTTTACATGAATTGTAACTCATACCTAATAGCTGATGTAATTGTTTTGTAGTACAAATATGAAAAATTAGATGTTAAGGCTCACAAGAAAGAGAAGACTTTATAAGTAGGATATGTGACTACTTATAACTGACTTTGTTGGCTGACCTTCTTAAATCTACATCATTTGATGATGTTTTCCCTAAATATTAGAATCAATACAGAATCTTGTGCTTGATATAATAATTACTTTCAGTCTCTCAGTAGTAATGGCTATTATATGAAGAAAAGATAAAACTACATAGTTTTCCCCAGTTTTATTGTCATACAACTGAGAAACAATAAAACTCACATATTCAGAGTGTTCAATTTGATAATTTTGACATATGTCAATGCCTGTGAAACCATCATTTGTTATCAAGATAGTGAATATATCCATAACCCCCCCCCAAATTTTCTCATAACCACTTTGTAATCTCTATTTCACAGGGCTTTCCTCTCTGTCTTAGCCAGGAAAACACTGATCTGCTTTCTGACATTAAAGATTAGTTTTTAGAATTTTATAAAATGGAATTATACAGTATGTTCTCTTTTGTGTTTAGAGACTTTCACTCATCTAGACATTTGGTATTAATACCTGTTTTTCTCCATACTCCTTTATATTACCAAGTAGTATTACATTGTACAACTATACCACAATTTGTTTAACCATTCATTTGTTGATGGACACTTGCATTGAATCAAGTTTGAGCTATTGAAATACAGGAAGATAGCTGAGATATTTGCAGGTTTTCTTCCAGACTACCTCAATAAAGCAAATATCATAATAAAGAGAGCGACACAAACTTTTAGGGTTCCCAATACATATAAAACTTTTGTTTGTAATATACAGTAGTCTATTAATTGTGTAAAAAAGAATTATGTCTAAAAAGCAATCTATATACCTTAATGAAAAAATACTATATTGCTAAAAAAAAAAAAAAGTAAGCATCATCCAAATCTTCAGGGAGTTGTAATCTCTTTGCTGCTGGAAGGTTTAACTTGCTGGTTGGTCATGGTGGTGATTGCCAAAGGATGGGGTGGCTGCGGCAATAAATTTTAACAAAGAAATTTGTCATATCAATTAGTTCTTCCTTTTATGAAAGATTTCTCTACAGCATGTGATGTTGTCTGACAGCATTTTAACCACAGGAGAACTTCTTTCAAAATTGAAGTCACTAAAATCCATCCTAGCTATACTGTCAGTGGCTCAGTATAATCATACAGTTATGCATTCACTTCCATAGTCAATATGCGAACACTTCAATTTGATCTGAAAAAACAAACAAAAAACATACTTAAGAAGAAAAGCCATATGTGTACCTCATAGAGGTAACTCAGCACCACAAGAATGAATGAAATTTCTAGGGATTCCCTGAAGGAAACTCTTATTTTTTTGTAGCTGCAGACTTGTGGATTCTAAAAACCAGATATAGAGTGTCATCCTGTGCATAACTGAATTACAACATGAATTAAATTCCCAAAGTCACAGGGTATCTGCTATTAAATTGAGGTCATTGATTAGGAAGTAAAGGGATCTGGAAAATTGGAATGGGGATATATTGGTTGATAATAACCATGGGGACATTAAAACTCTAGATTCTGATGACTGCTTTTTAACAGATAAACTTGCAACACCCTTCCCTGAGGAATCAGCCTCTGGACTTCCACTCTGGTCCAAGGAATTAGCTACCCAGCCTGCAGTCTGCCCTCAAGTATCAGCCATCCTGCCACCACCTAGAGAAAGTAACCCTACTATACCTAATAAATTTGTAAGTTCATCCCTTGAGGAAACACCTCATACCTCCAGCTGAAGAGACTAACCTTCTTTAACCAGATGAAACCGTAATGGAATTTCCTGAGGTATGGATTTGCAGGATAATGCCAATTCTTCCCATGTTTCACCATAACATATCTTCTTTCTTACAGGCCTATAACTAGACTGAAGTGCCAACAGACCTGTAAAGTGAGGCACAAATTATGATCCATGAGGATGTGTGGTATACTCCAAAAAACTGCATGATTTTACCAATTTACACAAATGGAAATCAGGGGAATGTATGTGGAAACAGATATTAAGGGTGTGGAATAATGGTAGAAGAAAATAGAATTGGATGAGGCTGAATTTATTGAAAGTGGCCCAGTTAGCAGAGATTTTGGATTCAATGTTGTAGCTCAAGGGGTTTTAAAGGGCTGTGATAGTTTGTTCAGTTGATTGGCTGAAGCATGGAAATAGAGATGTCCTCCATTAACTGAAGTGCAAATTCCAGAGCTCCTGATATAATGAAGATGAGGAAATCAAAGGACTTTCAGAAATTGAAATGTTTAAGTGGATTTACCTTGTAAGGCCTGTTCACCTACATGACAGTGATCCAGAGGACAAATCTCTGTAACTATGAGGAATAAATTGGTGAAAGTAGGTGCATCATCACTGAAGAGTTTCATGGTTGCTCTTCTCTGTAGAGCAGATGTTATTGTGGGAATTGCTGTCAATTAATGTTTCAGTTTGCTAAAGCTGCCAGAATGCATTATACCAAAAATGGGTTGGCTTTTCATGTTTCCTCTGTCACATGGGAAGGAACATGGTGACATCTACTGGCCCTTGGCTCCTAGTTCCATTGCTCTCAGCTTCTGATTCCAGTGGATTTTTTTTGCTGAACATCTGTGCATCCTCTCTTAGTATTTCTGGGGTGTTTGTTTCTATCTAAGGTCTCTTGGCTTTTCTTTTGTTTGCTGGTTCACATCTAAATTTAAATAACTTAATCAAGAGGTCCCACTTGCAAAAGGTCTACCTCCACAGGTGCAGATTAAAAGAACATGGCCTAGGTATAAGGAGGTGTGGAATTTACTTAGTCCTCTAAACCAGCTAGTAAATAGCCAGGAATTGACTAGAAGAACTGTTTCAGGAACTTCCATGACAGGACATCCATCATACAAATGTCTGGGATACATGGAAGGGCTGAGATCACAACAAGGAGCTATAAATAAAGCTCCAAACTGCAGAGGCTGGAGCCTCTGCACTGGCATGAGAGGCTGTTGGAGAAAAAGAGGCAGTCTCTGCTGGAGTAGGCACAACCAAGCAGCAATTGTGGTTATAATTAATTAACCTGGACTGCTGAATACAAGCTCCATGCACAGATAAACTTAGAGAAAGTAACCCTGAGGTCTTACCCAACAGAGAGGAGATGGGGTTGATGAAGGAAAACAAACAAACAAAAAAAACCACAGGCTTTCAGAGTCAACAGAGCTTAGAATACTGGAAAAGGGCTGTGCCCCAAGAAAAGGGGCACATAGAACCAGATACCAACTCTGGTTCTTGATTGGCAAACCTTGGAGATTTGGAACTGGCTCTGAAAAGGGATTTTATTTTCTCTTGTTTTCTCTTTTTTTCTTTTCAAAAAAGTATTTTAAGTAGCTCATTAGAGAAAGCCCCAGTCATTTTCAATTGTGAGCACTGACCCAGGCAAGGGAGGAGTTAAGATAGATCTGAGAGACAAAGTGGCAAATCAAGTGAAAGAGATAATCTCCTAAAGACATATCATTCCCAAGAAAAAGAAAGTGGGGCCCAGCTCAAGTGGCAGCTCTCCTTCAGAGAATTCAGAGTCCAGGTCCTGGGAATCAGAAAGAGCTTAAGCTTGCCTTTCACTTCAGCCTCTATTTCCACCATCCCCTAGCACACTGAAAATTAAAGGCTCCACACCACTTTACACCAGTGGGGAGCTGAGGGCTGACAAGCACCACCTGTTGGGCAGGATAGGAAGAGCACAAAGTCTAGAGGGTCCATAGGAAAGTCAAACAACCTCTTGGGTCTCATGCTTAGGGAATTATGAAACTAATTATTCCCTCCTTCTGAGACCTGGGCCTGCCCTGCCCAGAAAAATCTGATTGGGGTCAATCATATCTGGAAAGACACTTCTCAAAAAAGGTTCCATATGGGCAAGGTAAGAACTAGAAAAACAGGAGCTGAAAAAATCTAATCAGTTCAACAGAAGCTACGTGAGAAGTCTAGAATAAGTTGAACTGGATGCCAAAGAATAGATAGGGAACAAAGCTAACCAATGAGAAAACCCTAGGTAGAAAAGTGAAAACAACCTCCAGAATAAACTAATCAAGGACATCAGATACCTAGACACCAGCAAAAAATACCTAGATACTAGACAAAAAGCTGACACTTTAAACAAGGTACAGGAGTTGAAATAACTGATTAAAGATGTTCAAACAAGCATACTAAATCAATTAAAAATAAATCAATGAGGGCGGCTGCCGTGGCTCAGCAGGCGGGGCTCCGACCTGCCGTGCTGGAGGTCTGGAGTTCGATCCCTGGTGCCTCCTGCCCATATGCAAATTAAAAAAAAAAAAAACTAAAAAAAAAATAATAAAATAAATCAATGAGTTGAAAGGTGATAGGGTAGAAGAGATAAAGGAGATAAAGACATTGGGCAATTATAAAGAAAAACTCAAAAGCTTGAAAACAAATTGGCAGAACTTATAGGAATGGCTAATGGAAGAGATGAAAACCACAACGGACTTACAACAGCAGATTTGAAGAGCCAGAAGAAAGGATTAGTGAACTAGAGGGCAGAACTCCTGAAATTCTATACACAAAAGAACACAAAAGGAAAGGTATGGAAAAATATGAGCAGGATCTCAGGGAATTGAATAAGAGCATGAAGTGCACAAATATATGTGTTATGGGTGTCCCAGAAGCAGAAGAGGAGGGAAAAGGGGCCGAAAAAAATAATGGAGGAAATAATCACTGAAAATTTCTCAACTCTTATGAAAGATAAGAGTATAGATTCAAGAAGGGCAGCGTACCTCAACCATAATAGATCCAAACAAACTTACTCCAAGACACTTACAAATCAGATTATCAAATGTCAAAGACAAAGAGGGAATTATGAAAACAGCAAGAGAAATGTAATCCATCATATGCAAGGGAAGCTTTTTAAAACTATATGGGGACTTCTCAGAAGAAACCATGGAGGTGAGAAGGCAGGGGTATGATATATTTAAGATATTGAAAGAGAAAACTGGTGTGTGAATAAAACTGTTTAAAAATAAACAGAAAGATGCAAGTACAGAAGAAAATTGGAGAGAGAGATTTACCTATTCACTGTTGGTAGGGAAGTAGAACGGTGAAGCCCATCAGGAGGTCAGTATGGAGGTTCCACAGGAGGCTAAGTATAGTGTTGCCACATGAGCCTGCAATCTCTTTATTAGGTATACACTTAGAAGACTTGAAAGCACGAACATGAATGGACATTTGCACACATTTTTGTGGTGGGAGTATTCATGATTTGCAATGTATGGAGTTGGTTAAGCTTATAGTAAAGCTGTAAGGAGAAGGCAGGCTGCATTTTCCAAATTTAGTTCGGAAATTTCCTGAGCTAGATATCCAAGCTTGTTGCTTTCAAATTCCCCCTTCCATCCAACAACAGTAGTGGATTTTCCCTAATTCTCTGCCACTTTAAAACAAGGATCAACTTTCCTCCAGTTTGCAATAATACATTCATCATTTCAGTCTAAAACCTCATTGGAAGTACCTTTCAATTTTAGCATCCATATTTCTACCAGCAGTCTCTTTAAAGAATCTAGGCCTTTTCTATCAAGCTCCCCACAACTCTTCCAGAATCTTCCCCTTATCCACTTATAAAGGCATTTGCAAAATGGACATCCCATTTTTCTGGTACCAAAATAATTTTCAGTTTGCTAAAGCTGTCAGAATGCAATATCATGAAATAGGTTGGATTTTGCAATGGGGATTTATTAGCTTACAAATTTATAGTTCTAAGGCCATGAAAATGTCCAAATGAAGGTTTCAAGAGGAAGACACCTTGTCTAAGGAAAGGCTGCTGGTTCCTCTGTCACAAGGAAAGGTACATGGCTGCCATCTGATTGTCCTTTCCTCCTGGTTCCATTACTTTCACCTTCTTTCTGATTCTAATGACTTTTTCTGTGTGTCTGTGGGTCCTCTCTTAGCATCTCTGAGGTGTTTCACTCTCCAAGCTCACGTGGTTTTCCTTTATCCTCTCATAAAGGACTCCAGTAAAGGATTAAGACCCACCTTGAATGGGCTGCGTCACATCTCAATTGAAACAACCTAATCAAAAGAACCCACATACAATATGTCTGCCCCTGCAGGGATGGATTAAAAGAATATGGCCATTTCTGGGTTACACAATGGATTCAAACCAACACACTGACGTTGGATCTTTAAACACAATAGGGATGAATGATCCCAGGTTGGCAGAAGACAAATGATAGGCTTAAAAGCCAAAGAAATTGTAGGCAAAGAAAAGCTACCATATTGGACAGTAGAGATAAAACAGCAATCAGAATAGTCTGTCTACCAGTAACCTCTGGTATTGGCCTATTGACTGTGGGATACCTAGAAGTAAAACAGATAGACAGTATGCTAAATCCTTACTTGATCTGTATATGCAGAAAATTTCTGTCACGTGAACAAAAGTCTACCTTGAATTAAAAACATAGAGAGGAGCAGCCTTTCAATCAATTCCAGATTTGAGACAATTTATAGACAGATCCTCCTGAAGGAAGGGAAGGCTGGGTCCCATTGAAAAATGGCACTTTTACACTGCCAAAATTGTATACTGCTCATCTCTCTCCCAGCTTTCACCAAGAGACTCAGTCTTTTACCAGGGGTAACTATGAATTGGGGAAAAGGATATAATCAGATATTTCAGGGACAATTAAAAACTGGCTCTGAAATTATTTTAATTCCAGGAAACCCCAAAATTTTCTGTGTCCACAAGCCAGAGTTGGAACTTAAGGAGGTCTGCTGATAAATGGAATTTAAGCTCAGATCTGCCTCACAGTGAGTTTTGTGGGTGCCTGAACCCATTCTATAATTGTTCCCCCAGATCTGGAATGTATTATTGGAATAGACATAATCAGAAACTGGCAAAATCCCCACATTCATTCTCTGACTTATGAAGTGAGGATTATTATGGAAGAAAAGACCAAAATGAGGCCACTAGAACTGTCTCTACTTAGCAAAATAGTAAACCAAAAGCAAGGCTGCATTCCTGAAGGGAGTCCAGAGATTAATGTCACCTTCTAGGACCTGAAGCATGCAGAGAGGTGGTAATTCCCACCACAACCCTATTCAACTCTCCTGTGGCCTACACAGAGAGTAAACAAATGTTGATGTATGACAGTGGATTATCAAAAATGCAACCAGGTTATTGCTCCATTTGTAGGATCCATACTATATATGGTATCATTGTTTGAGCAAATCAGCCCAGCCTTGGTACCTGATATACAACTATTGAACTGGATAACTTTGTCTATACCTCTTTATAAAGACCACTAGAAACTGTTTTCAGCTGACATGATTAGCAATATACCTTCACTATCCTACCTCAAGGATATATCAACTCTCCAGGCCTTTGTCATAATCTTGTCTGCAAGGAACCTGATTCCTTTCCCTTTCACAGGAAATCATACTGGTCCATTATAACAATGACTCGTGCTCATTGGACCTATTGAACAAGAAGTACCAATTATTCTAGACTTATTGGTAAGGCATTTGCATGTCAGAGATTAGGAGATAAATCCAATGAAAACTCAGTGAAAGGTCCAACTCAGTGAAAGTTCTAGCCATCTAGTGCTATGGGACATGTCAACATATCCCATATAAGTTTAGTTATAAGCTGTTGCACTGGGGCCCTCCTACCACCAAAACAGAAGCACAATGATGAGTTGCCTTCTACAGATTTTGTAGGTAATATATTCCTCATGGGTGTTCATATTAGCTAGGGTTCCTAGGAAGACAAAACTGACAGAGGTATCTGTGAGTATCATAAGCTTTTTATAAGAATCAGTTCACATGACTTTGGGAATGGGCAAGTCCCAATTTCATAGAGCAGGCCTCAAACTGAGAACTCAGATGAAGGTTTTCAATGAATTCCCTTGGAGAAGCTGGATGTCTGAAGCAGAGATGGAAATGCTCTCTTTTGACAGCTGAAATCTTCACCTTTCTTTTTAAAGCCTTCAAATGTTCGGATGAGACTTCTCGCATTGTGGAAGAAAATCTCCTTAATTGATTGTAGATATAATCAGCCACAGATGCCATCAACTTACTCATGATATAAGTCCACAAAATTTCCTCACAGTAACAATCATGTCAGTGCTTCCTTGATCGAACAACTGTGTTCGATAACCTGGCCAAGTTGACATACGAACTTAACCATCACCGTTCACCCTTCGTCAACTTAGCAGCCATACACATCTCTTTAAGCCATACTTAGTCTGTAAATAAAACACTAGGATTCATATTTTCACCTGATAATAATCAACTGTTCTGAGTAAAATTGGAAATGCCCTAACTAATCTCAAAATAGGGTGCAAATCCTTGGGTACTATTCAATTTTAAACTTGATATCATATAAATTAAATACTACAACATGAAGCTAATACAATTTACATCATATGTCAAGGGGATATGCTAGAGAAGAAAATAAAGATACTTACTTTATTTACAATATTTACATATACAAGCATTCTTATAATCAAACAAGGAAGAAATATTCAGTCATTAAAGTCCTTATTTCTGTAACTAGTCACGTGGTTATAGCTCATATTTACAACTCCATCCACTATCGTTTCTATAATTGTTTTTATCCTCAGCTGGTTGCGCTTTTCTGTCTGCAGGGGTAAACCAAACTTTCAATCCTGAAGAGTTTGGGTCATTGTTAGTACTTCCTCGCTGGCGTTGTTGCAGTTTTCCATTGATTCCAGGGCAGAGTAGTATTCAGAGAAGCCCGAAGGACCTTCTGAATTCCAAGAAAACTCTTCTTTACCTTCATTGCAAAGTATCAGTCCCATTTTCCCTTGATAATCAGGATCACTCACCACAACCAATACAGCACTTTTTTTCTATGACTGTAGAATCAAAGGCAGGAGAAGCCCAAGGTGGCCAGGTGGCAGTCTTAATTTCCAGTTCAATGGGACCATTGTGTCTCCTGGTGGAAGCACTCCTCCTTTTGGGATTAAGACCTGTAGATCAGAAAAGCATAAAGTCATGGGGACAGGATGCATTTTTTTACTAGTGGATCACTAGGGGTAATGGAGAGTAGTGCCACTTACATTTCCACTTCTTGATTGCTGAAACCATGAATTCTAGCTATGCGAGAAAGAGCATACACAGGATCCTGGAGAATATTGCCTCAGCCCTGGTATTGTAATCATCTTGTTGGATCCATAGTTGAGTCTTCAAAAGGCCATTCCACCATTCCATCATTCCAGCTGCTTCAGCATGATGGGGGAACATGGTAAGACCTCTGAATTCCAGGAGCATGTGCCCATTCCTGCACTTCATTTGTTGTGAAGTGGGTTTGTTGATCAGAAGTAATGCTTTGTGGAATACCATGAAGATGGATAAAGCATTCTGTATGTCTATGGATGACAGTTTGGCCAGAAGTCTTGTATATAGGGAAAGCTAATCCATATCTAGCATATATATATATATCTATTCCAGTTAGAACAAATTACTTCCCCATCCATGATGGAAATGTTCCAGTGTAATCAACCTGCCAGCAAGTAGCAGGTTGATCATCTCAGGGAATGGCGCCATGTAAGGGATTAAGTATTGCTCTCTGCTGCTGGCAGATTGGGCACTCAGCAGAGGGTAGATTAGACTTTTCATAATTTATATTCAGTAGATAGTATACCAATTCTTGTACAATATAAGAACCTTAAAATGATATTCTTATATTTCCTCTCCTGGCATTTATGCTATTGTTGTAATATAATGCCATATATATATATATACTGTACAAGCCCACTTCACAACAAATGAAGTGCAGGAATGGGCACATGCTCCTGGAATTCAGAGGTCTGAATATATGATATGCAATTCTATCATATATTAATTATATCTGTTAATTCTATCGAGGGTATTTTCCATCCCAGACAGTGTATAATTTGTATTTGTGTCTTTGTTATATCTTCCATGACTTTATCTTTTGAACATGGGAAATAAATTTATAATAGCTGTTTAATGTTCTTTTTGCCCAATCCTAAATTTTGATTGATACATTTGTCTCTTAATTATTGGTCATATATTCTGTTTTCTTTCCATTCTTGGCAATCTTTAGTTAGATGCCAGGTAGTGTGAATTTCACTTTAATAGGTGTTGAATATTTTTGTATTCTAATAGTTATTCTTTAGTTTTGCTTTGGGATATAGTTAAGTTACTTGGAAAGAGTTTAATTTTTCAGGGCTTGTTTTTAATTTTAATAAAAACATAGGATGTATTAAGTTACAAGAATTATATTATATATATAAAGCTAAACAATATAAAGCAAAGAAAATACTATGAATTCAAGGTAATGAAAGCTTACTGTAGGGTAATCATTAAAATAAGCGTCTCTGCACAAATGTATTTCATTCGAAATTTGAAAGATAGGTAAATGAAAGTGAAGCATAGAAGAGAAAATTCTAGTCTCAGAGATTTTGAAGAAAATGTGGACACATCCTTTGCTTTGATTTTCATTTACAGGCAAATCAGCACTCTTAACTTATAATAGTACTAATCGCTAGTTAATTTATGTCTTTCATTTCATTTTTTGAGTGGCACATTGAACTTTTTTTCCAAATTGAATTCTTAAATTTATCATGTTTTCCTTACATTTGCCTTCATCTTTGCTTAATGATTTATGTACTTACCTACTCTGTAGTTTGATATGTTCATATTTACAATGAATTTATCACTACATTGCCATTTGTCACTGTAATTCCTAGCATTATCCTGTTAAATACATATAACATTAAATTCCTCTTTGAGTATATTGCCACATCTATTTCATTTGCTGGTATGGCCTGACTTACTCTTTTAATTCCAATTTTTTCATTAATTAATTCATTCAACAAATAATTATTAGGAACATATCATATATTCTACTGTTCTAGGGAAACCATCACTGGGAAAAAAAATACTTGTGTAAACAAAAACCTACTTCCATATAAGTTTCAATTCAAGAAAAGTGATATCTGATTCACATTTTATAGGCTCACTCTATTATGTTGGTATTAGATTGATATGGTGCAAAGGTGAAAGTGGGAGCATGAGTTAGACTGTGGCAATATTCCAAGTAAGAGTTGAAGATGGCTAGGATTACAGGGATGGGATGTGGAAGTAGTGAGAGATAGGCAGGCGGCAGGAACAGCGAAGATATTGAAAAGGACTCTGGAGCAGGAGTTTTGTGTGTGTAGGTGGTAGATGGTTGAGGGTGAGTGTATACAGATTGTTCAATGTTCAGCTTTAAGCATACTGAGTTTGTGATATCTTTTATAAAACATCCAAGTAGATAGATCAAGTAGAAAGTTGGATATATAAGTCATTAGCATTTAAATAGTATTCGAAGCCATCAGATTAGTTTATATCTTTTTTTTTTTTAATTTGCATATGGGCAGGAGGCACCAGGGATCGAACTCCAGACCTCCAGCACGGAGCTCTGCCTGCTGAGCCATGGCAGCCGCCCAAGTTTATATCTTTAAAGGAGTGATGTGGATGAAAAACAGAAGCAGTCCAAGGTCTGAGACCTGGGCTTTCCAGGAATCAGAGGTTGAGTAGAAGAGAGACTTAGAAGGAGGGGCAAGTAAATTTCCAATATCACTTTTTTGATGATTGCTCATTTGTTATAGGTGCTAATAATACCAAATTTCCCCTTCTTAATTTACTAACTCTGATTTCCTATTCCAGTATGATCTTTTTTTCCCTCTCTGTTTTGGTTAAGACCTATAATGACTCAGCCTATTTGAAAACAAGATACCATTTATTTTTTCCCCTAAAATTCTCTATGCTGTCCACACTTCTACCTGACCCAACAAAATAAGACTTATATAAAACTTTCACTGATCCTTTCTGTTCTCCATAAATCTCTCCCATGAAACAGTAACTCGGGAAAGCACCTATTCTCCCAGACATCTCTCTGCTTTGCCAAACTCATATGTTTTGCTAGGTTGTGTGGTACTTAATAGAATTTCATAGACACTATAACCCTTTTGATAGAAAAGCCCCTATTCTACAATTGTATTACAAATTCTTATATGGTCTTTCATTGTCCACTAATCTAAATTTTAGGGTGCCATGGTGGCTCAGCAGGCAGAGTTCTCACCTGCCATGCTGGAGACCCAGGTTCAATTCCCAGTGCCTGCCCATGCAAATAAATAAATAAATAAATAAATAAATGAATGAATGAATAAATAAATAAATAATTGTGCACATTTGTCCCTGGCACATACAATAAGTGTTCTGCTCACACTGTTTTGCTTCCTTCCCTGCCATCTTGAATTTTCTGTTCCAGGTCAATTCCTCATTTAGTTTACAGTCTTTTCTCAGTACTTTCCTCAGATAAGGCACATTGAATGTATCTTCAATGGTTTTCTTATGGTTTCAAAATGTTCCTTTGTCTCCTACACATGAATATCTTGACTGACATAGTATTGTCTGGTTAAATTCCCTGGTTTCCAATTTTGCACAGGAGAACCCCATGTGCTAGTTTGTTTTCCCATTATAAGAAACTTGTACTTGCACTCTGTGCCTATGTTATTTTTCTCTTTGTCCTTATCATTCAGGAAGTTTACAGGATATGCCAAGTGTGTGTCTTTTCTCATCAATACAGCCTGGAACTCAGTGAGCTCTCTCAGTCTGCAGATGCAGGTCTTTTTTCATAATAGATGAATTATCTCCTATTATTTAATTATTGCCTTTCTTCCATCTGTTCCACTTTATCTTTTTGGAGTGCCTATCATTTTTATTATGGGCTTCCTGGATCTGTCCTATAATCTCTTTCTTGTCCTTCAGGATTTTCCTCAGCATATATTTTTGCTTCAGATTTGTTTCTGCTCTTGATCTTTCAGGCCCTGATTTTGATTTCAAATGTGGTAGTCATTACCAGCAAACATCCTATGTAATCATTAGGGATTGAATCACATCCCCTACAAAAGTCATGTTAAGCATTCACCCCGATCCTGTCAGTGTGAACACATTTGTAAGGAGAACCTTTGAAGATGTTATTAGTTAAGTTGTGTCTAAAATGCATGAGGGTGGTCCTTAATCCAATATGGTTGAAGTCCTTATAAACAAAGCCAAATAGACACAAAAAAAAGAAGTCAAAGGAAGTAGCCTGAGGTTGTCAGTGGAACACAGAAGATAAAAGATGCTGCCATGTGCATTGTCATACGATGAAAAAGCCAAGGAACCCCAAAGACTACCGGCTAGTCAGGAGTTATGGACCCTGGGAGAAAGAAAGCCTTCTAACACTTGCAACTGTGAGCCAATACATTTCTGTTGCTAAGCCAAACCATTGTGTGGTATTTGTTTTAGCAACTGGAAAACCAAAAGAACTGTTTGTATGGTAACAATGTGTGTGTGTGTGTGTGTGTGTGTGTGTGTGTGCTGCTCCTGACAAGTTTTTAAGTGCTCAAATACTCCTATTTTTCAATTTTCATCTCACTCTTACAGCAGCTCTATTTGAAGAGGAAACAATTTAATTGTTGTGACTGATCTTCCTTTCTTGGCCTGTTGGATTCTCTGATAGCCTTCTAATCCCAGAAGCCTCCTAACCCCCATGAATATGTTATCTTCCATGCCAAAATGGACTTTGTACATGTGATTAATCTCAGCATCATGAATGGGGAGATTATCCTGGACTACCCTTGTGGACCTGTGGTAATCCCAAATTTCTTTATAAGAGGGATGCAGGAGAGAGAAGAACATGTGGTGGAGGCAACAGGTCAAGCAGACAAACCTGAAGACACTACTCTGCTGGCTTTAAAGATGTAGGAAGAGGTCACAACTCATAGACTGTGTGAGGCCTTTTCTAGTTGGAAAGGCAAGGAAACTGATTCAACCCTAGAATCTGCAAAAGTGATGCATCTGTGCTTAAACCTTGATTTTAGCCTGTAAGAACCATTTCAGAAATGGAAGATTAAAAAAAAAATTACGTCGTTTTAGGCCACTAAGTTTGTGGTAATTTGTTAAAGCAGCGATTTGAAATTAGTACAGGACTCAGACAGGTGATTTTTTGGTTGTTGTTTTCTTTTTTCAAGACACTGGAGCTCAGGTGTGTATCTGAGTTTACATGAAGGGGTAGAGTCACGTGGACAACAGAAGGTGGTATAGAAGGAGATAAGACATTCACCAGTCCATGGCTGGTACAACAGGAGGAATTTGCTGTGTACCTGGCCTCTATGTACATGCTCAGCCTCACACCAGTAAAGTAACCAGCCCATGGGTATCATTCTTCTTGTTCTATTGATAATAATAGAAACTCAGCACAGTAGCATGGGGCCAAGACTGATCTTCTCCTTAGTTATGAAATTCTTGGTTTTAGGAGCTCTTCCAAGAATCAGCCAATTACCATCATTGCTCCAATCTCTGACTCAATTCTTTATGTACCTGCCCAATAACTCTCAGGAGAATGAGTTTTCTCTTAGATGCAAAAGATATCCCAGACTTCACTTCATCTAGTTATGTATCACTTCTGGCAGGTCAGAAGAAGCAAATCCAAAAACTTGGATTTGGGGTTGGAGTACATACTGGTTTGAAACTGTTCACCTCAGAAAAGCCATGCTCTTTTAATCTTGTGGGCACCGACACATTGTGGGTGGGATATTTTGATTGCATCATTTCCATGGAGGTGTGGAGGTGTGACCCCACCCATTCAAGGTGGTCTTAATTAGTTTACTGGATTCCTTGAAAAAACCTACACAGAGCAGAGAGAGGGAAACCAGGCACAGGCATTTGGAGATGCTACACTAAGAGATGAAACCCATAGTAGGCCCCAAAGGAGGTAAGTGAGACCCACAGAAATTTAGAAAGCAACCCACTGGAAACAGGGGCTGAGAGAGTCATATGAAATGAGAAGCTGGGAGAGAGGGACAAGCGGGTATTGCCATGTGCCTCCCCAGCTGACAGAGGAACTGGAACACAACAGGCCTTTCTTAAATGAAGGTATCCCCTTATTGATGCCTTAATTTGGACATTTTCATGGCATTAGAACTGTAAATTTTTAACCTAGTAAGTCCCCTTGGTAAAAGCCAATCCATTTCTGGTATATTGCATTCTGGCAGCTTTAGCAAACTGAAACAGAGAAGAAGTAGCATTTGTTTTAGGCAGTAAAACAATTCTGATATTAGTAAAATGAAAAAAATATAATTAAAACTGTGAAATACTAGGATACGAAAAGAAAGTCAGATCAATTGAACTTCTAAGAAATAAACAGAATTCATAAGGGAATCCAAGTTACATGTCAAAACATTGGGAAATCCCAGGGAAGAAAAAAGAAAGTTGGCTCCATAATGATACTTCCTACAATGATAACTAGACATTTAAATGTAAAAAGTAAGGAACCTATGAAAATGGCAGTAGAAATCTTGGAAGGATTATTAAAATGTTAAATAGAGAGGATATTTCTAGATGTGATACAATATTGAATGGCTACAAAAGAAAATAGTGATAAATTTGATTTCATTTAAAAAACTAGGTATGTAAAGAAACCAAAATAATTCAAGTCTAAAATATAAAGAGCTTCCACAAATCACTAAGAAAAAAAGTCAACAGCCCAACTGAAAAATGGGCAATGGATATGAGAAGACAGCTCACACTCTAAGAACTGCAATTGGATCTTAAAATATGAAAAAATGACTAGACTTATAATAAAATAAATTAACTTTAAATTCAAATGTCTATTATTTTTACCTATTAGATTATCAAAGCTTAAAAAAACTTTGTTCACAATGATGTGGCCAATGAACATTGCAAAAGCATTCTCATGCATTTCAGTTTGGAGTCTAAATTATAATACTAATAACCATTTCTATCACGAGGTACAAGCTTAATTTATGTTTCACGAATGAATAAATTTAGTTAAAATTATATTGCTGGGACTAATGCTTACTACACTTTATTTACTAAGGTTGGAACTATTCTAATACACTTCACAGAAAATTAATAAAAAGATTGAAAGAAGAACAATGCCAATAAATTCAATAAAAAATTCATTAATAATGCAAGAGCTATTATGGAGCATTCAAGGCAATCAAGACTCTACTGTGGCTATCACATTTTTGACAAATACCAGATCACCTCATACAAATTACCTTTTTTGTTTTGTTCATTATTTTTAGTTATTGCAATTACGTCTATATCAGTTGAGATATTTTCTTTTATTAGCAATATGTTTTGCAAAATTGTGTATGGTAGTCACAACCATCAGCAAGTTATATAAATTAACAAGCTCAAATATTGCATAGTAATTACAAATTTATTGACAACATTAATTAGTACTTGCTTGAAGATAATCTCCTTTCATCATTAATGATTACTAGTATATCATATCTGGAATTCACAAGTAGTAAAAAATTCTGTATCTTGACATATCTGCATAAAAATACATTGATAGATAAACCTTAGCCTTGATGCAACATTCTTTAATGAAATGAGAGTATATAAAAATACTAAGTAAAATCATAAACTCTTAACCTAACAAGTATATGCATTTCATGGATTTAAAAAATATATATTTTAAATATATTTACAAGAATATATATATTTTTACATATATATTCTTTTATCTCTCTCAAAGTTAGTGGGATAATCTTTGGTATTCAGATACAATTAAAAATCAGTTAAAAGAATAACAGTGTATTCTCTCTGACTCCTTCTTAGACTTAATTCATTGAAAGTAAAAATAGGCATAATGAGATATTTATTGCACAGTAGATATGCTCATAGTTTTGAGCCAAAGTGAGACAATATGTCATAGATATTTTTCTGTGATACATTAAGATCTGTTTCCAAATATAAAAGTACTAACAGAATAATAAAAGAAAGTGAATGAGAGAGTCTCCTGCCTTAACACGTATCCTCTTGATAGGCACACCTCTGCATGAAATGTAAAGCACTTCTGTCATTGATGTGTTTGCCATTTTCTTCTAAATGACCTTGAAGCTTAATGAAATTCACATGAAAGATTTTACCGTGAGTGTTTAAAGAAAACAGTTAAAAGACTCAGATAGCTTTATGAAATTTAATTTCATTTTGTCAGAAAAAATCAAAACACCTCTGCTCTCATCTATTGAGAAAGTAAACTGCTCTCACTCAAAGCAGTTTACCAGCAACTTTCATGGTCTTTGTTGTTACGAGGCAGTGTCCGCTAGATTGACAAGGGGAGCAGTGGGCTTTGAGGACTGATTTCTGAAGATGTTAAGAGCAAGAACGTCATTCTTTAAAAATTCTTTCTTAAATACAAGCTTCAAAACAAAGTCAACCATTGATCCAACCCTTTAAGAATGAAGGTCTCAGTGTCTGACAATGGGAAACACAACAAAGGAGAAAACGTACACTAATCTAGTTTATAGTTTTCATTTGACAAAAAAAAAAAGAGAGAGAGAGAGAGCCACAGAGTTGTAAAACAATGAAAACTGTGTATGCTCTGTTCAATAAGGTAAATCTACATATAGTCGCTGGCGGTTAAGATAAAAGGAAACTTAAGACTGCTCTATGTTGATACTTGGAAAGAAATAATTTAGGTTTAATCCTCTGTTACATTTATTAATATTTCAAACTTTATCTGAGTTTTCAGAACATTTATAGCCTCCTGACTTATGATCTCCCTAAATAACATGAAAACATGATTAGTCTGTGTTAGAAAATGCTTTAACAACAGTATGGGCAAAATAGGTTTTCCCTGACATTACAGCCCGAGGTCTATGGTAGTCTAACACCCCCTGGGGAAATTCCCCTGGGGCACTCTTTCTAGTTCTGATTCCCCTCAAGAAACAAGACCATTTTCTATGTAACAAGAATAATCACGTTCACAAGGAAAAGAGCTGCAAGCGTAGACCTGAATTTTGTTTTATATCCTCTCTTGAAAATACAGAAAACCCAAAGAGAATCGCGCACTTATGGTAATCAGGTATTGCTTATTGCATAATGCAGAACCTCTCTGTTAGAATCTTTCCTCTACGACTTCTCACTGTGATATTCGAGGTGTTTGCTCCCACAGGCTTTCTTATGTTTCACAACGTGTAGTAAAGAAAATGCATAGATTAATGTCAGAAGCCATACGGGACGCGAGGCGAAGAAAAAGTTGGTTATACATATACTGTCTTTCATTCATATTAAGCTATTTTTTTCGTCATGGTTTGTGAGTTAATTTTAATTAAAAGAAACTGCATTAAAATATTCTCTAACTTGATTACTGAGATTCTGGTGGCAACTCTCCTTAAGCGCTTGCCTGGAAATAAAGCTTCACTGGCCTCACTGTAGATCTGCTCCTAAACAGAGTTAATGCAGTGTTTATTTTCTTCAGAAAATATAAAATAAAATTTCCTTATCTGCTCTCTGCTCTCATTCCTAAACTTCTTCTTGTGTTTTGTTCCACTGTACAATAGGTTAAATTGTACTTCAGTTACGAGGTGAAAACTCTTAAGTTTGGGTCTGAGTTACAGGAATCCGTTTACAATATTCCAGTTCTTTATGGAATTTGATTTCACACCTCACCTCCAGTTCATGGGTTCTAGACCTTGATCCTTAAAGATTAATATCAAATGCAATATTTAAAAAGGTTATCCCAAAAGCCTTGAGAATTTCGCATTTTGAAACAATATTGGTCTGCTCTTGCCAGGGACCAGAGGGCAGCATTTTGAGCACTCTCTCATCAAAAGAGAACATGTGGCGATTGACTATTTTTTTGCTAAGTAAAAGAGTATTAACCAAATAAGAGAGAAATAATATTTAACTTGCATTTTGCTACGTGTAGCTTTTCAAATGTCTTTGAGCGACCCATATCTAAAAGAAAACAATGAACTTAAATAACTTTGTGTGAACATTCATAAAGTTTTTGGCTTGTAAATTATATTTGAGAGTATAGAATCTCTTAGGTGTTTTCAGTGAAAAAAAATCCCACTAACCGAATGGTAAAATAGAGGATATTTCAAAGGTTTAAAACAAACTTCAGACTTTCACTCCTATACAATGCCAAATTATTCCCCAACTACAATATTCACACAAAATCAGATTTTAAAATGCGGATGTCAAAGGACAAGTGGAAATTGAGGTCACAAAGTTTCTCTTCTTTTTGAGACAGTATTTTCATAGACCATTTACATAGCTTTGAAATTCACCCTTTTGCAACTTACCCTCATTCTAAATGTCCATTCTTCCACTGACCTTCTCAAAATTTCTCATCTTTAAAGGCACTTTTCAAATTCTTTCACTTTCAAGGAACGTTTTGAAATCAGAAAGCCCATATTAATTTCTCCCTCCTTTAGAAATTTTGTGGAACTATGTGTGTCGGAGAGTAGAGCATTTTATATTATATTGTAAATTTTATTTAAATTGGTGTTTTCATCCTAGGTTATACACACTTTATTAATAGTGGCATGAATTTTCCCCAAGTCATCCCAGCTTTGTATGGAATACAGCATAGCAAATTAATAGCTGAACATTTCTGTTAATAAGGACAAATGTGAAGTATAAACAAAGAATATATCTCACAAAATCGGCCAATAATGATTTACTTCAGAATGTCAAAATGCTATAACTTGTTCTTTTGCCTTTATGATTTTCCATTTCATTCTCATTTAATATTTTCAAAAATGAAAGTTCATCACTATACAGTTGCAATAAAATAATAAATTATCTCAAAGATATCCTAAGATCTTTGGGAAATACCAGGAAAAATAGCAGCAGAATCAATCTGGATAAAATTAAGTAGTTTGTCTCTTTTCTCCTATTGTGCCTCAATTGGCCAGCTCTCTACCATCCAGAATATGGCTATACTGAATTTAATCTAGTTTTCTTTCTTAAATAGTCATTTAATAAATATGCACTTTTGGGCAAATACTGGGTATCAGGCACCATGTTAAAGGCTGAAGATGCAAAGAAAATTACAGTCTCTGCCCTCATGGCTTTTACCGTTCAATGCCAGAGAAAATATGTCAAATATCTCAGATGCATGAAATTACAAGTTGTCCTTTATGTTCTGCTGGATAGGTAGTAGAGGGAGCTATGAGGAAAACATAAAGTGTTTGCTGCCCTTCTTTTGATTTTCTGTGGAGATTTAACATACATGAGAGTTAACTAGGTAGAAGGCTGGTAGAGAACGGTATGGTTCAAGCAGAGCGAATACCAGTTCCAAGGGGCCTGAGAAGGTAGGAAGAAACTCAATAAGAAAGTATTAAAGGGGGCAGTTTGTGAGACAGGCAGAAACAAAGGACAAGACTAGTGGAGGTGAGGCAAGAGGGTCCTGGCACTCTGTGAACAACCGTGAACAATTTTCAGAGGCTCATATCCACGGGACTGAGTACACTCACAACTGGAACTTAGTTTCTAGTTGTCATTATACAGACAAAGAGAAATGGCACCAGCCCCTCTGGCAAATTATTAACTTTCTCAATGCCCAGAATTTCTATAATATGAAATTGCCCAATAACTAATTCATTGCCCTTCTTTTTCCCTCACTGGGGATATAACTGAAGAGCATGCCCAAAGCTTCCCTGATTTCTGCTCCAGCGCCCCGACTATACCAAACAAAGATGTCAGAGCAGGGGGAAAAGGCTGGGGTTAGAGGAATGGCTGGTACTTGAGGAAGAGGAATCGTCATTTCCGACTCTGACAGATGACTTGAGGGTAGGAAATTTAAACCTAGGAGTTAGTTAGACAATCTTTGCTTTATGTGTCCAAAAAATGAGCATATAACATTATGTGGATTTTTTAAATATTAAAATCAATTACAAATACTGAAAAATTGATAACCAAGACATGAAGTACTCTAAAAATATTAGGGACACATTTTAAAGTAACTTTTAGGCAGTTGTATGTGTAACATGTAAATGGTTTAGCATTGGTCTTAAGTACATAAAATTGTAATATGCTTACAACAGGGCTAAAATAATCATTTGATGTTTGAGTTTCAATTTCCATATACGTAATTTAAATGATTGCATACTGTACTTTGTGAGGCTGGACGTTGATACTATGTACGCATATACATACACATGTATACACACAGGCAAAGAAATAGATCTTTGGTTGCAAATAAGTTTCTGAGTAAGGTGAGGGTGTAATTTCCCAACATGGATTCATACAATTTTTCTAAAAAATTTTCGGTTGAAAATTTCACATCAAATAAAATTAAGACTCAGTTTTTCCAGAAGGAAAAAAGTAGAAAAAGTGGATTTCTTGAAAGTGAAGATCATTGGTTTGGGTTCACTGTTTCCTTTGATGTATTTCTCATCAGGCAGATTTTCATAAATGCAGAAACTTAGAGCTTTAGGAACAAGTTTTCTTATAATTTTTGATGTTTTGGGATGGGAGTGAAGGGATTCCAATAATTCTCTCTCTGTCTGTTTCCCACTTTCTTTTCAACAGACCATCTTCAATCACATTGGCTTCCTTCTGTCATGGTTGGATTTCTCCTTTTTTATTGTTTTCATCCACCTTTTCCAAATTAGTGGAAGAAATACTGAAGAGTATTTTCAAATAAATTTAATTAATTCAATGCAGTTTTCTTTCCTATTCAATATAAAGGCAGTGGATTTGTGTATTTCTCCAAGTAACCTCTTAAAATATTATTCTTTAACAACTCTATAGTGTTGGCTTCAATTTTTCCCTCCGATCCAGTGACTCTTAACAAATTAAAAAGTGTCCCCACTTAAATATATTTCATAATCTTAATTCATCCTACCCATATTTTTTATTTTTGATACATCAGGCCTTATAATTAGAATTCAAACATAAACACAATCATTAAAACAGATAAAGCTGTAGTTAATAGACATTTTAAGTGATTCAGTTCTTTACTATGATGAGTAATGTCAACTCGTGGTTTAATCTTTTCTCCATTTTATATCTTGGATTATGATGTTTGTAGTATCCAGAGTTAGGATCATTCTTACCACTAAACTATGATTTCCTAGTAATAGTGAATAGAGCCAGTGAACACTGGTTGCTCTGGACATTGAGAGCAGAAGAAAAGAATATTGGGGGCAGGCACGGGGCGGGGAGCGAGTGTAGGTACAAGTGGAATAGTTGCATTCCCTGAACAAATTTTTGAAAAATAATGCTATCTAAACTGTGGTTTAGACCATGAGAAAAAAATATATATATACACATCCAGAGGAAAATGTATACAAAACATACTTGTAGCATCAATGTCAGATAGATGTTCCTAGGAGTTATAAGCTGGCTACCTCTCAAGCAGAAGAGAATACTAGAGAAGTAAATGCATGCTTCAAAGCTCTGGGTTTAAAATCGCATGTTGTCTTTCCAGGTTCTAAATTAAGATCTTCTACCTCACTGGCACACATCCCAAAGATACTGGCCTAGCCTGATGCTCACTTTGCCTTCTGGGGTTTGTCTCTGGATTTCCCCCATCTTGTAGGGGGTTCCTAATTTCAACTATGAATGCTTTTTTTTTTTTTTCTCATCAATAAGCTGGCAATTCATGAGTGAGGGAAGAGCTGGCTGTCCAGATATCCGGATTCCCTTTGCCTTCCTTGAAAATAGCAAGTGTGCGTTAAAACTGGCAGGAGAACCTCAAAAGGTTGAAGGGGTGATTTTTCTCTCCACCTGCTCCCATTTCAAAGACCTCACCTGTTCCTTGTCTGACCTCCGGGGGGCTTACTAGGGATGTCAATGAAAACGTGAACTATGTAAAATATCAACCTTTAAGAACTATTTGCACAAGTAATTCACCACGAAATTTGTGAAAGAAGATCTAAAATGTTGAGAGATAAACATTTCAAAGAAACAGAATATTTATGGACAGAAAGGGAAGGAAAAAGATAAAGAAAATACAAGAGGTAATGATAAGTGCGCAGGTGTCATAGTGAGTCTCTACTTTGAACCCTTAAGAAATAGCTCCAGACTGTAAGGGGTTTGGAAAGAGAATTGCAGAAGAATGGACCCTATTTCCAAAGCCCAGGGCTGAGATTTACATTCCAGCCTTAGAGATGATGCTTAGTTCACTGGCTGTGTTTATTTCTCTAGATCTACTCTAGAATCACTAGACATTTTGATTGCTTTCCAGAAATTCGCGAACCTCTAAAAAAAATGAAAGCAAAACAAAACAAACAAACAAAAAAAACCCAAAAAGCCCCACCAAATATTAAACGCACACCCACATCCACACAACAGGTTTACCTAATGGGAAGCTGGAAGGGGTTGTCTTGGAGAAGCTGTTCGGAAGTAGGGTCAGTAAGATGCAAGAGGAGGAAGGATTTTCTTGTTTCGGAATTGGGCTCCCTTCAGCCCAGCCTTCAGGTTGTGAGCTGGGTGGGGGAGGGCGGTCAGTTTTAAGGTCATCTCTCCTGCAGGGCTGGGAACCAGGTAGAGTATTACTGAAAGACGGCGGCACCAAAGGGGCCATTTGCCATTTGAGAATCCAGTTCGGGCGACAAACGGTAGCGGCAAAAGACATTGTGGCACCCGATCTTGTAGGCGCCCCAAACTGTGCCTGGAAGCTGTGATTTGAAAATACCTGGTTCATTGCGATAAGGCTTAAGCCCGCCCCGACCGCGGCGGTCAGTGCCACACCCGGGGCGGATTGCACCTTTGCACGGAGTGTGGGCAGTGGAAGGATGGGGAGTGAAGGCAGCCTAACTGCGTGGCACTTACACCACCATTAAAGGATGCAAACGCGCGTCTTCCACCGCTACCCGGTGGCGGCGCGCAGCTCAGGGTCCCCGAAGGCTTAGAGGGGAAACCACGGGGAGCGTGGAAAGGAGGCTTGGTGGGGGCGGGGGTCGTGGCGGGCAGAAGGCTGAGTCTTCCCGCCGGCGGGGCCGGGGCTGGGGGGCAGGCGGGTCCCGGCGCGCGGTTTCTCGGCGGGGAAGGCGGATCGCGGCGCTGCTTTTCGCCCAGGGGCCGGTCGCCGGCGCGCGGCACAGCCCCCGGGGCGGGGACACTCTTCCCCTGGCCTCCGCCGTCCCCCAGCACCCGAGCCATCGCGAGCGGCCCCCGAGGCTCCCGGGTTCCCCACCCCGACCCCCCGGGCCGCCACGCCGGGGACGCTCTGCCCTCTTCCCGCGGCGCCCGCGCCCCCGCTCGGCGCGAACCAGCCCGGGGCCGCCGCAGCCCCGCCACGCTGCAGCTGGAGCGAGGAGGAGGAGGAGGGGAAGGGAGGGGGGGAGGCGGGAGGCGGGGAGGGGGCGCGGGGGGAGGCGGGGAGGAGGGAGCGAGGGGGAGGAAATAAATAAATAAAACAATAACCTCCGCGCCAATAAGAGCGAGGGAGAGAGAAAGACGCGACCAGAGAGCCGCCGGTGCCGGTTCGCTCGCCTCGGAGAGGGGCTCCCTGCGCGCGCGCGCGCGTGGGTGTGCGTGAGCGTGTGTTTGCTGAGACCGGAGCTGGAAAGTTCAAACTAAACGTGTTGCTCTCGCCGGTCGCCGGGGCCGTGGTTGCCCAACTTCTCTCGGCCAAGTGGGTGGCACTGCCCGGCGCCCTTGGCGCGGCGGCCGGCGGCTCGGCCGGGTGCCCAGGCTCGGCGGCGGCGGCGGCGGCGGCTCCGCGCACCCCGGGAGGGAGCCCGCGCGGCCAGGGCTGGACTCTCGCCCCGCCGCCTCCACCAACTCCTGCGCTTTGGCGACCGCAGACAGGTATGTGCCACTTTCATGCACGGCTTCTACCTAGCGCGCCCCGTGAATTGCGGGGCTGCCGAGAGGCTTCCGCTTCCACGAGTGGCCATCATTTGTCAAACTTTGATTCCACCTCGCACAGAACATGCCCGTGGCAGCTGCAGCCAACGTGGCCGCCGGCGTTTGCTGGTGGGACAAGTGCGTGGGTGGGTGGGGGCTGGGGGCGCTGGATCCGCCGGCAGCGGTGTTTCCCATCTGGATTAAGATCGCGTTTCTGAGTCATTCGTAGGTCTTACCTTCCGGGGTGCCCTTTCTGATGATGTTCCCTGTGATGCTTGTAATGATTCTCCTTGTCCCTTCTGCAAAGAAGGACGTGCAAGTTTGCAGAAAAAGGTGTATGAAAAGCAGGGGAAGTTTGCAGTCACTTGACTCCGAGAGAGGAGTAACCCTTTCTTTGCAGTGGAAGCCCCGGTTTTGAAGCGGCAGCGGCGGCGGCGGCGGCGGTGACAGCGACCTGGCGGGCAGCGGGTGGCGGCAGCCGCACGCTGTCCCGTCTTTGACTGGGAGAAGGAGGAAAAGTGGGGCTGCTTCGGCCAAAAGAGCGACCCCGGAGCTGCCTGCAATGACGCTGTGGGGAACAGCTAAGGGCTCCTCCAGCGCTCGGTAAATCGTATTTGGAAAGACACTGTTTCCTTTTGTGATGCTTATGTGCTTACTGACAGGCATGCTTTAAAAATCTCTTTAAAACTTTCATGCATATGGTTTCCATTTCTAGAGTACAGGAACGGCCATAGAACCTCTCGGATAAATGTTATCAAAATCCGTACCGTTGGAGAGGTGTGCAAACCTGCAATGAATAACCTACCAGCTTCTTGTTTTCAATGTATCACCTTCTGTGAAATGCACCTGCTGTGGCTTAGTACTTTGATGATGATTACGGGTTCTTAATTAATTATTTTTTATAGTATAGAAGGTCCGTTTCAGTGAAGCAAAAATTAAAAAGTAAGTTTCCAAAGAACGTGCTAAAGCTGCTGCCTTTTGAAGCCACCTGCTGAATTAGTTCACGTTACTTTTTAGAGGTTACCACTTTGTGCAGAGATGTAGGCATATCCAGCAGATGGAGCAGTGGAAAACTGTACTGCAACCTTCATAGAACTCATTTATCCCGATTTAATCACAATGAAGCTCAAAGTGAATATGGAGTTCACTCCAGGAAAGAAACTAGATTTTCTGTCATTTGAAAGAGAAATTGTTTCTGCAACTGAAATAGAATTGGAATGTATAGCTGTAGAAATTGCAATTCTTTAAGCTTTTATTTCTTTCCTAAAACAATTATTAAAAAAATAGTTCCTTGTACAGAGGAGAGTACACTGTGATTCATTCATGTCAGGAATATCAAATTGTCATAGGATTATACTCTCTGGGTGGTAGCCAGCACTATGGAAAACAAGGTATTTTGCTGTAATACAAGGACAATAATTATGCTATAATTTAAGAGTATATGATATGTATTTAAATATCTGAGTAAACATAAGTTTGAATTCTTTATAGTAGTTTGAGTGCAACTGGGCTTATGTTTTCAAACTTAAAATAGGCAGCTGTACTAATTTATTAAAATGCTTTTCTCTGCTGTAGCTGAAATTGAAGGAGAAAAGTTGATGAAACTTTTCAGCGATTCTGGTAAACTGATGATCCTTCTTCCCAAGAATTGCAGTGATTTTGGAATTGATGTGACCTGAGCACATTAATCATACATTCAGATAAAAAAGCAACAGATCTTCAAAATCTGCATGTTCCTATCTGAACATTGATAATTTAAGTAACAATAATAACATGGATATATAATCTGCTTTCCTATGTAAATTTAAAAACTTTACAGGCCATATTTGCCAAAATGACCTTAAAGTTAACAGAGAAAAATAGGCTGCCCATTTTACAGACAGTGACAAAGCCTTCAGCAACTTCAGGGCTTGGTATTTGCACTTTTCTGAGAATCTTATTCTCTTCATCTCCAGTCTCTTGCTCCTTTCATTGTATTTTGCTATAGTTTTACTCTGGCATAGAATTGATTTTAACTAGTCTGGAAGAGCCCAATTCAGATCATATTTTCTTATCATTTTTAGAACTTTAAAAGTAACAGCTATGAGCCAAGAATTCCAAAGAACTTAGAGACAGACATGATGCTTTTGGAAAATGTAGTACCAGTAATAATTTGAGTTAAACATGCTTTACAATGAGTGCACATTTTAGTGAAAATAAATGTGATTACCTTTTTAATCATCAGATTATGTCTTTACTATTGATTGTGCACTCTGAAACTGCATTTCCTTTACATTCATGTAATATTAAGGAAGAATTGGGATGTTCAGTGCTGTAAAATGGTTTAATTATATCTCTGTAGGAACTGTTTTTATCCTGTCAGTAAATACATCAATGAAATGCTTATGGATTTTTCTAAATTTATTCATTCCACACTCCTTAACACATTCATAAACAAAAGGATTTCAATCTAAGATGCTGAAAGTTTTTTTTTGCCACATTCAAATGTTTGAAAATATGAAAGCTAGACATCTACTAATTTCTTATCACTATTATACATGTCCAGATCCTCAAAGATAATAATCCACATTTACAACTTAAAAATCAGCTAGGGACAAAAATTCGCTAAAATTGATTAGAAATGAGTATGTTTGGGTCACTGCTTATGTGGTATAAACATGTTCAGAAAAAGTGGGTATATTTATAGGTTTTGCTGTATGCACATTCTAAATGAGATGTTAAAAATGATGTAATTTTTATATAAAATTGATGTATTAAATATTACTTATTTAAGCAGAACCTATCGAAATTATAATTTGAAACAAAAAATAATTTGATTGATACTCTCATACACTCGTGAGCTTCTGGAGTTAAGTTTATTTGACTGACAGAATCATAAAACACTCTACTGAAGTTGTATAGAAGTTTTTGGGAGGTGCATTAGATAGAATGACAGCTACCTAGCTGGCTAGATAAATAGTTTGCATTAGGAACTCTTGGTAATGATAATTGTTGTGTGCTGTATTGATACAAGCATCTTCCAGTGCTTTTGGGAAATACTTTCATCTTTAAGTTCTTACTCGTATTTTAAAAGCTGCAGGATCAAAAATGGTTTCTCAAAGTATCAGCTAAATATCCTATCTATATCTAACCTAAATTTGAAGATAATAGTTGGAGCTTGGCAATCATCAAGTATTTGTATTTGTTACTATACTGATTTTAATCCACTTTCTGCATCATTTTATCTTTGTTCTATTTCCTCAGGACTTTATTCTTGTTATCCTAGCTATGTTAGGTATTTTTATTACAATAACATGAAATCTAGATATTGAGTGTAGACTTTAATATATTTCAACTGAATCAAGCTTTCAAAAAGCATGTAGAGGTACTAAAAGATTATGAAGAAACAATGTTTTATTTATTCATTATTAAAATTAGCTTCTAATATAAAATATATTTATCAGTCAGTAAAGATCAAAGAAAAGATGAAATATTTTATCCTTTAATTTCTATCTTGTTAACATCCTGTTTAATTTCTCTTGTAAGATATGACTGAACATGACTTTCACTTATAATTTATAGAAGGTACACAAATATTTGGATTTTGGGGGAGGGACATTCTTAGTCCTTAATTAGAGGAAAAACTTTGAATTAGTGTGTATATATACATATATATCATATATATATATGATTGTCATGTAAGAAAACAAGAACTATTCTGATTAAGCATGGAGGTTAAAACCGTATCTTGAAATATTTCTCAGAAGAATTCATGATCTCAAGATATATTCCAAATAATATTTTCAACTTTGAGCACTATTCTAATTTGATCATTTTGTGTCATTGATATATTGGGTGCATATGGTTTTATATTTAAAGAAATCTGTTCATTTCAACAGGCATTTCCTCTACCAAAAATATAGCTTAGTTATAATTAGTTTACATATTTACATTTTTGACAAAAGTACAATTAGCGTACATTTTATTTAGAGGTAGAGTTTATTTCATTGATTACCCAAAACTCTTTCGGAAGCACCAAGATCTTCAAATGATTTCCTCTCTGTGATTTTATTAGCAATAATAGTTCTGTTGTATAGCATTGGGATATTTGGCCATAGAAATATGACTTAGCAATCACCATAATACTCATCTAAGTATCATAAACTATGTACAAAGTGTAACATATGAATTATTTATATTACTATTTAATCCTTAAAACAGTTGGACAGGATAAATATAGGCTTTTCTTAATAATGTTGAAAAGTTACATTCCATAGTTTAATGTATCTAACTTTAGATGTTATTACTGAAAAAGATGCGTGACTCAAAAATTGGTATTGAAGTGGTGAAAAAATTAAGGATTTAGCAAAATCAAAGTTGTGAATTATTGCAATAAGCTTATTTTCCTAGTCATTTTATTCAAATGGTAGGAGATTTTAGAGGGATGGAAAGAGATATGATTAAACAGTATAAAGTATTTCACAAAAGAATTCACTATCTGTTATTAGAGGAAAACCATTATCTAAATGGCATCTGCATTCTCATAAGCATATGTTTTATTATTTTCATTACTTCACAATACTTGCATCTTGGAAAGAATTTTCTGTTTTACATATGAGTCTTTTGAAGGTTTTGGATGCTGATTCTCAGAACTTTTTGCCTGAACTAAAGTCATCTGTAATACTGTGGGCAACTTGAAAGACTAAATAACTGAGCTTAAAAAAAAAAAAAAGATCAAGTTGATAGTATTTCTTATATACCCCAGAAATTTGTGTTATTATTCCTTTGTTAGCAATTTTATTATGACTGTAAATCCTATTAGTGTTCTAATCAAGTTTCCATGTTTAATAAGCTACAGTATGTTTAGGAACCTTCTGGTCTTTCCTGGTTTTTGTAATAAATGTTTATCATCATTATTGTACAACAGGGATCTTTTTGTTACCATCAGATTTGCAACATTATCATGCAAAATAGACGATCAAAAAACGACTTCTCTGGTTCTATAGGATTCACTAAACTGGTGTTCCCAGGCTGTCAGAAAGAAAACTTCCACTTACTAGCCCCCATTGCATGAGGATGAAGAGTAAGTGCATGAGTGATGGTTGCCTCCAGTTTTCACTCCCATTTGCTAAAAAAAAAAATTTGATTTTAACATTTTATTTCAAACCTGGACATATTTTATACGAACTAATTATGCTTACCAATATAAATTCATTAATGGATTGCATAAATAATATATTCCACCTTATAGCTCTGTTATTCTTTAAAGGTTAAATAACGTATACATATTACATTTTTAAAAATAAAAAATAAATTTACTTTCAGCATTATATGGTTAGTAAGAACTGGTTTTTAATAGTTATCTGCTAGAACTAAAAGGGAGCAGTTCATATAGTTTTTATGAATTAATTCTATTATTTGAAAGATAAACATTGCTAGATTTAAGCTGTGATTATATACAGAATGAATAACAGCACAAATAAACACACCAATCTGCATTTCACCAAATTTGAAACTAGAAATGAACATGGGCTTTTTTAGGTGTGTTTTTTAAAGAATTTCTGTTAACTAATACGAACTATTAGTGGAAGAGAGCGTGCTGACAGGATAATGGTAAAAGATTGCACAATTTATATTATTGGAAAATAAATATGCCAGTTGACCTTCCAGCTCTAAGTTTTTCTCCCGAAGTGTATTTAAAAGTACCTAAATTTAAAAAGAATTCATGGGCGGCTGCCGTGGCTCAGCAGGCAGAGCTCCGACCTGCTGTGCTGGAGGCCTGGAGTTCGATCCCTGGTGCCTCCTGCCCATATGCAAATTAAAAAAAAAATGAAAAAAAAAAAGAATTCATAAGCCTAATAAAATTATTTAAAAAATAAATATCAAATTAAGTGCTCAATAAATATTAGTCCCTTCCTGTCTTTGATCTGTTCTTCTCATTGAATAAAAATCAAATCAATTTACTGATATTTTAAGGTGAATTATGCACAAGGTTATCCAAGAGTTAAACAATTGAAGAATGTTTATTTTATATTAGGCTGTCATCATTTTTTTCATTGTCTTACAAATCTAGTTATTGTATTTTCACTTTGCTTAGCATATAGAGATCTATTATATTAAGTAAGTTTCTTTTTAAGATCTAATTAAATAGCACAAAACCCTTGGGTTCTTAAGTGTATCACATATAGATATTAAGTTTCATAATATTAAAATTAATATTTTGTATGTATCATTTTTTAAGCCACAATTGTTTCCTAAAATACTGGTCCAAGAACTTATCATTCTGAAGTTCCTTATTCACACCCTTCACATCCCTTTTACATGCAACCTAATAATTTTATTTGTTAAAAGTAATACACAGTTGAAAATATTTCAGTTATTGCCCATGTCATTAAAAATACATATTAAAATAATCTAAAGTATGAACAGTCCTAAAATATATTGTTTTTAATATGTCTAAATCAAATTTGATACATATTTCTTCAAAATTTTTTTGGTAAATATGAGAAACAAACCAATGAAAAGTTTGTTAATTTTAATATCATTATGGGTCAGTGACATTTCTCTTTATATTCTGTTACGTCTTTAAGAGATGTAACAATAATAGCTTAAATAAAACAGTAATTCTCAGTAATGTTTGTAATGCGTGTATTCTTTTTAAGCATTTTTGCCTTTTAAAGAATTAACAATAGTTAATTTGAACAAAGAAGTAAGCAAAAATGTAATGGTTGGTATATATATTTAAAAACAAATGCCAGGAAAATGAAAAGTTTGTGGACTGACAAAATTATATGAAAAACAGAAATATCACTATCTAGTTTTATAAATTTTGAGAGAATCACTTGCTTATATTTAAGTGTATAAAATAATATTAAAATATTCTTGAATATAATAATATTCTTGAGTTTTCAAATTCCTGGTGCTGGTCTTTGGTAATTTCTGTGACCCAATTGCCCTATATCATGATATTTCCATAAAATGATTTATAACTTAATATCTCCGCTAGAATGTTCATTTCCACAAATATCTTTTTATACAAAATTAACAGTTTCTGTTTATTCCTGTTTTAAAATTTGGCTACAACATTTTTAAAATTAGTTTTTGATGCATTTGGATAAAAGTGTGCATGTGCCAACAATGCAAATTACACAAATGACCAAAATTATAATTCTTTTGAGAGAAAAATACAAAACAGGAAAGAATTGAGATTATAAACTACCTTTGAAGCAGAAGTCACTCTCTAAAACAGCTTTAGTAATAATTGTCCATAAATAAATAATCAAACATAAGAAATTAACAATGTTAAATAATAAATTATCTGCTTAAGACTCCAATTTTTAAAGGTTGGATGAAGTGATTTTTAAAGATCTGGATTAACAATATAATGAAATGATGATTACATTCGTAGCTTTTTTCTGATTCTGGAGCTTGATAATTTGATTTGTTAGCTTTTATTTGGAATTGTCTTGTGATTCGGCAGCTCTAGAATCAAATTATTAAATTTCTGTAAGAGTTCCTATTATCCTAGGTTGGCCTTCCACATTCCCCAATGAAATTATGAGTAACTAAATCTTAAATTGTATGACATACCCAAAGGTAATAGCATTCAAAGACGATGGGTTTGTTACATATATGCTATTTATTAAAGACAATACAAATGGTATATCCATTTTTAAGTTGTTTCCAGTGTTATTGATCATATGTTGATATGTTTATTTTATTCTATTTTTTGTTTTAATTAATTACTTTGATTTTTGTTCTTTTTTTAGTTTTAACTAATTATTTTAAAATATTTTCTAATGACTAATATCAGAGGCCTTTTGTTTAAAATATGTATAATGTGTAAAATTTTAACTAAATAATACCAGTAATGTAAAATCAAGAAAAAGTATGCTTGTAAGCAAACTTACTAGCACACCTTAGAAATCTCTCAGAGTTCAAATAGATAGTTGAGAAATAATGACTCGAATTCACTGCATACCATGTGGCCAAAGCTGCACAAAAAGAATCTCACATAGAATATATTCCTAACGCAGCAGCTCTAATCTTATTGACGATGTTAACTCCGTCTATGAGGCAAATTTGTCTAAAGTGCATGGAAAACATACGGACAAACAGCACTAGAAACCGAAAGGCAAAGTTTGGTAATACTCCAGGGGAGGCGGTGAATGCTAGCGTTTTATTTGCTTGAAGCAGCAGGCTCACGTAGTCCAGTGGCATTAGCATCATGTCATATAAGAAATCCTAATTTCTAATTAGATTCTTAATACACTGCTTGCCAGGCAAACTTCTGATAATCTGATTACTCTTGTACATTTTCTTTAGGAAAAGAATTTGTGGTTGGGGGTGGGCGGGACACTGTACAATCTGGGCTGATGACTGTTGTGTTTCTAGTATAAATTAATACATTGGCGTATTGGGTTATACGTTTCATTCCATTTTGGGCACTGTTGGTGTGAATCATCATTCCCAAATCCAGACAGTTTGGCCGCGCTGACTCGTAAGGAAACCAAGCCTGTTGGGCAGAGTTTTCCAAGTTGGTGCCAACTCTGAACCTGTCCCTCAACAATCCCTGGGAGAGGCCAGCAAACCCTCACATCACCGAGAACTTTCCTTTCAGAGACTACAATTGCAAAACATGACGTACAAGAATATCCTCTTTTATTAAAACAGTAGTTAAGTAAGGAAAATATAATTACTAGGGGAAAAAAACAGGGAAAATGAAAAAAGTTGAGAGAAATATCACCATCAGAATGAAAAATACTTCAAACAGAAATATTCTGGTAGTGATATTTATTGAGCCTTTTGGTTATTTACCCTCAGAACCAAAAGCTCAGTATTAAAAGACAGACTTAATATTTGTGTTGAATGTAATTTTAAAGATTTGTTTAGAAATTGAATTCAATTCTTAAAATCATTGTGATGTCACTCTGTGTATCTTCTTGCAACTTTCTCTTTTACTCATCTTTATGTTTTTTAAGATTTCTCTATATTCATACTTTTAGAAGTCGTTCGTTCATCTAAGAAACTGCTCAGTATTCCATTATAGGACTGTGATTAAACCACAGTTGCATCGTTCCTTTTCTGGTGTCTGAAATAAGTTCATAAGTGTAATAATGCCTTAAAACATGAGGAAGTGTGCTACTTTATGTAGTTTCAAAAGATCATTTAGGGGCGGGCCACTGTGGCTCAGCAGGCAGAGATTTCACCTGCCATGCCAGAATACGGGTTCAATTCCCGGTGCCTGCCTATGCCAAAAAGAAAAAAAGATCGTTTAGTGTTTATTTTGGAACTCAAGCATAATACATGCTCAACATGGAAGTTTGGGAGGAATCAAATTGAAAAACCCAAAGGAAAAGAAAGATGCATCCAAATCTTACCACCACACACGAGATGATATATGATATGACATGTGGGTGATATCGTGTTCGCATGCATATATGACATATGCATTTTATGTATGCGAACTGTGACATGTTTATAATAGCAGATACATTTTTATTGCATTTTGTTTTATTTGAAAATAACTTTGCCATTAAACATCTTCCTACCTCCCACAGCATCAGTTTAGTCACCGTGTATTGTTTCATTGTATGGATGTAATTCAAGTTATTGAATTATTGAGCATTCTCTTATGGTTGGACTTTTTGTTGTTTTTCTTTTTCTTTAATTTTATATCAGAAAGAAAACTGTACAGTTTTACTGTGTCTTTGTTGACAATCAGAAGTATATATTTAAGGTAAATTCTCAGAAGTGAAATTACTGCAGTGGGAGATATGTTTAGATGATTTTGATTTTAATATACTTAATATAACACAATAACTATCATTAGCATGTTCTTAAATAATCGGGACCTCCATACCACTGTGCTCTACTCTTAAGTGAATAACTATTTGAAAAAAATTAATCTTTTACTATTTTAATAGCATAGCCATTACTCTAAATGTTGCCATAATCTGAGATTCGACTTCTACTGAGATGTGTGCAGTCTTGGGTGTGTAATTGACTGCCTGTTAGCTCCAGTTTCCCCATCTATAATCCAAGGAGTTCGCGACATTGCTCATAGAACATTTTCACACTGAAATTTTAGCATTCCCACTCTAAATTTAATTTGGGAAAAAATAAAAGTGTGTGGGAATAAAAAACGAGTTTTTTCTTTTGGTAATTTAGGAGCTTGCACCAATTGCAAGGTTGCAGGAATTTGGGGTCAGTTAACTTGTGGTGACATTTAATACGAGAGTCAATTATTTGGGCTGAAGCTCAAATTAGCCTGCAAATTGACATTCTTTTAGTTTTCCTCAGGTAAACAGTTTCATAGCTGACCATGTAATGTTTGTCATGTAGGCACATAGATAACAATACATATATCTACAGTTATTTCCTTACGTTATTTCACCTTATTTTCAGCTGTAGAAATAATATGCATGTGTGAGATGGGGTGTACATGCATGTGTATTAATTATTGCATAAACATTAATTCTATCAATATGTATTACAGATCAATATTTAGGGCCCTTCAAATTCACTCATAACTTAAGTTAGTAAATCTAAATATATGCAATCTTTTTTTTTTTTTTGCATGGGTAGGCTCCGGAAATTGAACCCGGGTCTCCAGCTCGGCAAGCAAGAATTCTTGCCACTAAGCCAGCGTTGCACTGCCCTATGTAACCATTTTTAATTGTCATTTAGCTCTCTTCTTATATATTTTCTCCCAATCACTTTAAATTCCCAGAAAAAAAAAATGCTTTCTGTGTATCTATCTGGATGCTCCTAAATACTAAATAAGTTTTAGAGGTATTAAATGATGTTTACTAAATGAACTTATGAATTCTCTTTGCCCTTATTTACTGCCTTAAAGCTATTTATTTTGAGGTCCTACATGGTTACCTGCTGCCATATTTTTAAAATTGCATTTCTTTTTCATTGCTGCTTTTTCTCTGTTCTGTAAAACATGCTCTCCTTGGTTTTTTTTTTTTGTAAAGATTTATGAAAATCTTTAGGTCTAATTTCCAAATATATTTCAGACTACGTATGTGAAACATTTTTTGTGATTGAAGAAGATATTAATACCTCATAGGTCCTGCTGTGCTGCTCTTTGGGTTTTCTTCTAACCAAAGTGAAGAAGGACAGGCATGCATGCGTGTGCATGTGTGTAAATACATACATATACAAGGCCAAATGCGACATAACCTCTCGTACAAACGGATTTTACAAAAAAATCCACACAGTATGCCTCAGTTACCGTTCCATGTCTCCCACCCTACTCCCAAGTACGGTGGAAAAACAGGAATCATAATTTTGTTAGAAATGTGGGTGACTGTCAGATAGATAACCTATCGGTAGATCAGCTTTCAAGCAGGTGAAACATGTAACTGGAAAGAGGAATTAGTATATTCTACCAACTGCAATCAGACAATACACCAGAAATTGCACACTTAAATTGGTGGTTTAGAGGGCTTCAGTACAGAGCGAAAAATAAAGATGAACCTTGAACAGCAGACAGATTTTCCATCATTTATGGCATATTGAATTCTGATTATCTGCTATTCTCTTATAGAGTCAGCAAGCAGTGAAAAGTTGCCAAAGTACACGATATAAGTCTCAGGTAAGAGTGGATTGGTGTATTACAACTCTAAGCAAATATGTAGTCATGGTTACCCTTTAGCCAGTTAGGGTACTGGTACTTTTTTTTTCCCCTTCCAGTAATTTTTACCTGAATATGTGGTCTCTCTTAACCAGAGAACCTAAAAGGGCTGCACGATGGCATGAATTTAAATTATGCTAAATGATCAACAGGACCATTTCTTGTGACTCTATTACCTATTATAGACTACCTCACTTAAAGAAAAATGAACCCAAATGATAACAGATTACATTATAAATAAAATGGACAGGGCCTGAATGCCTTTTGACCATTTTCTTCTAAGCAACCATGAGGAATAAAATAGTCGCTCAGATTGTGCTTTCTCATCAAAAACTGAAAAACTCTGGCTCTTTCAGAACTACAGATTATATCTCCCCCTCCCCCACCCCACTTTAACTCCTTTGCTTCCTTTCCTGGAAGTGAAAGCATGATTATTCTTTAATTCCTTAAAAGAAAAACCTGTGATACTCTTAAAATAATGTATACTTCAGCGTATGACTATGAGGTGAAATGCTCTTTTTCCTATTTTTCTTGAGAAAAAACTAGAAAAATATTTCTCAGCATTAGATCTTGGTAGGAAATCAGCCACAGTTCAAGGAATTAGGAATTTGGGACAAATTAAAGCATAATGCTTGAGTTTGTGAGAGTTTTCTAAATGGTTTAGAGAAAGCAGTGACTATTAAAAGATTCATGATATGGAAAATTGTTAAAATTACTTTTTGCAGATGCTAGAAAAATACAAGACAAGATCATCCAAAGTAATTTTCTTTGGACATATAAAATAAGAAGATGTAATTTTTTGTATTCTGCATCATTTTACTTATCACCAAGCAACATAATAATCCATTTGCATACCATTAAGTCTATGTCATATTAAATGAACCATTCATTTATTTGACGGTGATATTAAACTTCTTTTATTTCTCTAGCATTGTTTGATCAAAGTACATGTTCACATATCTTACGTCATTAAGACTTTGTAGGCTTCTCTTGTCTCGGAGCTCATTCAAAACTTTAGAAAAGGAAGCAATATTGCACCAAACATAGTCATTCAGCCTAATTTTAAAGACATTGTAATTTTCCTACAACCAAGCACTCATATATTTTTGACATTTTTCTGCAAGTGTTCACCCAACTTTGCCTTCCTTGTTTTAGTTAACTGGGAAGTTAATAACAAGAAATTCTTGATATGTCATTGGGAGATGTAGAAGGAACAGGAACAGCTTAGGAGGTGATGAAAGCACTGAGAAGGCTGATGGATGTGCTAGCTACCTACGAGAGCCAAACCAAATCAGCATAGATGGGTGGCTTCCAACAACAAAAATCTATTCTTTCATGGTTCCAGAGGCTAGAAGTCCAAAATCAAGA
Source organism: Myrmecophaga tridactyla (assembly GCA_004026745.1). Taxonomy (NCBI): domain Eukaryota; kingdom Metazoa; phylum Chordata; class Mammalia; order Pilosa; family Myrmecophagidae; genus Myrmecophaga; species Myrmecophaga tridactyla. Next base: position 21,690 of record PVIY010001336.1, on the reverse strand, counting down.
TTTCAGAAGGATTGCTGCTTTTGGAGGCTCTGAATGAGATTCCATGTCCTGTGCCTCTCTCCGAACTTCTGCTTGGTGTGCCTTGGTGTACCTTGGCTTCTAGACATAGCACACCAATCTCTGCCTCCATTATCGCATGGCCTGTCTCCTCTCTGTTTGTGTGGACCAGATCTCTCTCTCCTCTTTCTGGTATGCACATCAGTCATTGGATTCTGTATCCACCCTAAATCCAGGATTATTTCATTTCAAGAAACTTAATTATACCTGCAAACCTCTTTTTTGAAATAAGGTCACTTTCACAGGTAGTGGAGCTTAGAGTCTGGGGGATGCTACTGAACCGACTGCAGTGGAAAAGGGTGATTTTGTTAGAGCTTGAAAGGTTAGGCTGGGACTGAGAGTTTACACCAGGTCCCTTACAAAAAATGTTGCCTTATTTCAGGGTTGCTAAAACTTTCCTAGAGGTAGAAGGTAATGGGGAGATCTGAGTCACAAGATGAATTTAACTGAAGAACATACACACTAGTAAGGAACCTTGAACACAGTTTTGAGAATTCTAGCAGAAGATACACTAGCAGCCTTGGGATAAGTAAAGTAGGTCAAATTATCCATAAAGATAAATAGCCCTGGAGCAAATTCTGTCATTACCACCTCTGGTGAGAGTTTTGAGGCTCTGACCTGCTCAGGGCAGGAACTTAACTGCAGCCATTCCTGAAGTTAAAGGTTTCTTTCTTCCAATTAATTCTCCTTAGAAGGTAGAAAATCAGGAACTCAGCAATCAAATGAACCTGAGTTAAAGTCCTTGGTTTGTCAATTACTAGTATACTGAACTTGAATATGCTGTTCATTTTCTCTGAACTTCAGTTTTATTATCTGAGAAGAATCATAATAAGAATTACTTTTCCACATTCTTCTGAAGAATAAATGAGATAAAATATCTGCATCAGTGCAGTCTAAAAGAACTTTCTGTGATTTAGGACATGTTCTCTACATGTGCAGCCCTAAAACAGTAGCTGCTAACCACTTGTTTTAACAGTTGAAAAGCATTTTATTTTATTTTTTTAGTTTAAATTTATATAGCCACTTATAAGCTGTCATATGGGGCATTGCAACTGTGGCCTAATTTCTAGCATAAAAAGAAGGCTCTCTTTCTCTCTCTATTCCCATTCTCTTCATATTCTTTCTGGACAGTTAGTTAAATAGTTAGATGATAGATCAATGTGATAGAAGGTAGTTACTTGGGAAAATGTATGATAGATAGATAGATAGATAGATAGATAGATAGATAGATGGATAAATACAGTTATTTAAATTTGGGAACCTGAAGCTTGTGGTGGACTTGAGATTAGTGAATTTAGAATACAATCTCTAATTAGCACAATAGTTTTTATTATTTGTAGATTAATGTTGTAAACCAACATTGCCAACATAACCTTTGATATCACAGCACTATTCAATAGAAGCAATTTGATTTTAAAATATTTCCTAGACTCCCCCATCATGGTTTAAACCGTACTTTAAAAATAAAGTATGAGAACTCAATTTGATATACTTCGTGTTTATCACTCAGTGATGTAGAGCCCAGTGATGCTGTTATAGTAAAATGTGCATGCTAATTCAGGACACATCCTGCACTTCGCAGTATGTGATTTATGATTTAAAGTAGTCATTGCTCCCTTGCTTAATTTTTAATGACTCTATTTTAATTTATTCCCATGGGCATATATTTTAATTTATTTCCATACATGTAGATTGTATGTGCCTGTGAAATATAAAATTTTATGTGATTTACATAATTGGAAAGTAATTAAGGAGAGCAAGAGAACAGGTTTTGATTATGCTCTGAAATCCTCCCCCTAACAACTACAATGAAAATACCCATCTCCACATCATATCATTCAGTGTAACTTAATTTATGACATAGAGTTGAAATATGCAACTCAAAACTGCCTAGTATGAATGGGAAAAGTGAGAGAATACAAAAGAAGAATTGAGTTTAACACACTTTATCCAGTTTATGGAAGATTAAATAGAAAGAATTAAATTATGGTGTGGGTGGTTGGTCTGAAAGAATTCATGAAAATTAACTATTAGATGAGTAGCAAACTTTGTACTACTTAAGCAAACAAAGTTATTGTCAAGCAAGCTATATATCCCAGTAATTGTTGCTATATAATTAGCCACCACACACAAACACAACCACAGGCACCAAATTATGAAAAAGTGGATTATTCTCTGGATAAAAATAGCATAACAAATTTGGAGATAACTAAGCAAAGTAGACAAAATTGTATTTGCAGACTATTTAGAAAATGATAATGAAAAGAATGCTACATGCAAACCTATAGATGCAGACCAACTAATTAAAAGGAAACTAATGTCAGTTAATTACTAAATAAAAAGCAAAAATGATGAATAATTTAGTTGAAAGAATTGAAACATGTCAACAATAAAATAAAGGAAGATAGAAGAAAGATTTGAAGATAAATTAATGAATTAGAATGAATAGTAGAATTTGAAAATAAATCCATGAACTCATTCTTTGTTATCAGTAAATAAAAATGCAGGACATTTGCCTGTGAAAAAACTGAGATGAAATTAGGAATGGCAAAGGGAGAGCTGCATCAAGTTGATAGTATTTTAGGAGCTATAATGTAGAAGAATTTTCTCAATAGATGGTATAAAAGATGCCATCTATTATAAGACTCATATTGAGATACTGAAAAAAGAGCACCATCCCTGGAGGTATTTTTTGTTGAATTCCTTCAAGTAGACAAGAAGCCTATGCTATTTTAAGTGGAGAGTAGAGAACATTTTCTTGATTTATTTTATAAATCAATATCCTCAATGACACCAACATTAGAAAAGTCTGTGAGTATTAAAAAGACACATTAAATAAATGTTAATGTCCATTTCTAATATAACACTAATTACTATTATGTAATTGTTAGGCAAAGGAATTAGAAAATAAAGTTAACCCAGGGATAGGAAAATTGGAAAGAAGGAAGCCACATTCTTATTATTTTCAAATGCTAACTATTGTTGGAAACCCAGAGTAACCAAAAATATTATTAGAAACCATGAGCATTCAGTAAATTGGCCAATTCCAAAATAAAAACTTAGAAATTGATAGTATTACTGATTTTAAAAAGCAGATGTAAAAATTAGAAACAAGCTAACTACATAAAATGTATGGATATAAATTCAACAAGATGCCTAGCAGCTATGTGAAGAAAAATTTAAAGCTGTGAAAAATAATAATATTTGAAAGGTGGGGCACACCTAACTAATGGAACTGTCGCTATGGAGGCTCTGCTTTCAGAATGTCTGAGTATAAGCTACTCCACTGCTTACTTCCTTCTTGACCCACTAAGTTACTTAAAATTTCTATGCTTTAGTTTCTCCATCTGCAAAATGACAATATCTCATTTATGACGTTGCTGTGATGGTTAACACACATAATGATTTTCAGTATTTAGAAAATAATTTTCAAATACTAACCATTTAAATACCACTTGATATTCCCTCTATTTCTTCAGTGATCATTGTGCTACTTTTAGGAAATTTAAAGCATTAAAGATATCAGTTCTAAAACCTGCATTCAATGTAAATTCCAAAATAGCAAAATCCTATAATATTATATAATCCTATAATAGCAAAATCCTATTGATATTTTTTTCATTTTTTTCAAGTGGTTTTAAAGTTCTGCTGAAAAAAGTATGTAAAATGAGTGAAGGAATAGGGAAGTTTTGAAGGAGGGGTCATGCGTTAGTAGAAATTAAAATGCATTATGAAGTTATACCATTTAAACTAGTATGGTAATGGAACAGAATCATGGGGCCAGAAATAAATAGATATATGTATGTGTAGGATGTTTACACGTGATAACAACAGCATTTAACCATGAGTGGAAAAATCTACATAAGTAGCCAATGGAAAATATCCTTATAGGCAAATAGATATAAGACTTGAAAGTAGTAATAGAAAAAAATCAATAAAACTTAGAAATTCATTTGACCTCACTAATAATTGAGGAAATCCAAGTAAGATTGAATTGAGGAAAGCTAAATAAGATTGAGTGATTATGTTTCTATTTGGATGAGCCCTTAAACAAATAGATCATTACCATTTATACACTTTTCATTATTGGGAAATGTGTGTTAGCTAGAGCCTTAGCCATCCTAGTGTAAGATATGGATATGGATTCAGGGCAAAATATTTATCAGAGATGGAGACAGGGCCAGATTATCAGAAGTAATAATCAGTTGCAATAAAGGTTTACAAATCACTAATTTTGCAGTTTGAGAAAGCAGCATCAAAAGGCCATGCTTTGCTTTTTGCCTGTTACGCTGTTAAGTAGTTAAAATATTATGAACACATAGTCTTGACTAGGTTTTCCAAGTATAAAGGTGTCCAGTCTCTTTGCAGGGCAGTTTTACAATACTGATTAAAACATAAAAATTGTGTATACTTTGATACAGCTGTTTCAGTTCTAGCAATCTAACCAACTAACTGTGCAGAGATAATTATGCATAAATATTCCTCTCTGCATTGTGTAAAATAGCTTGGAAAAGGGGAAAATAACCTAACCTCTATGTCTAGAAAAAGAGGATGGTTTAGTCGACTGATGTAACATTCAAACAATGGAATGCTATGGAGAATAGTGGGTGCTATAGAATTGTTCTTACTGAAATGAAAAACTCTGCACAGCATATTGTGACATGAAAAATGCAAATGTATACATATGTATGTATGTATATAGGTATGTACGGGTGTATTGTATATTTCCTCAACAAAATCTAACAGTGATAGCCCAACCCCCATGGTCTTTTGGGTGATTTCATTATTGCTTTTCATAGACTTGGTTCTAGTTTGCTAGCTGCTGGAATATGATATATCAGAAACAGAACAGCTTTTAAAAGGGGAAATTTATTGAATTGCAAGTCCACAGTTCTAAGGCCATTAAAATGTCCCAGATGAAGCAAGGCTAAAAAATGTCCAATCTAAGGCATCCGGGAAAAGAGACCTTGGCTTAAGAAGGCCAGTGACATTCAGAGTTTCTCTCTCAACTGGAAAGGCACATGGCCATGTCTGCTAGCTTTCTCTCCAGGAATCTTGTTTCATGAAATTCCCCCAGGAGTGTTTTCCTTCTTCATCTCCAAAGGACTCTGGCTTTGTGGACTCTCATGGTTCTCGTCGTTCTGTAGGCTCTGCTCTCTCGGAATCTCAAGCCTTTTCCAAAATATTTCTTCTTTTAAAGGTTTCCAGTAAACTAATCAAGACCCACCTGGAATGGGTGGAGTCACATCTCCCTCTAATGAAAGGTTAATACCCACAATTGGGTGAGTCACATCTCCTTGGAGATAACCTAATCAGGTTTCCAGCATACAGTACTGAATAGGGTTTCAAAGAAACAGCTGCTCACACAAAATTGGATCAGGATTAAAACATGGCATTTCTTAGGGTACGTGATTCTTTCAAACCACCACAAGCTTCTTCGTGAAGATCCTTTAAGAGCCTGTGCTTATAAATTTTTTAAATGATCAATACTGCATCTCGTCTTTCCACCAGTTCTACGAATTTATGTGTTCAGAATCACGGCTGTGGTGTGAATGGCACTCAGATAATAGAAATTTTAATCAGACCAAGAGTGTCATTTTTCAAATATAGTTACTCAATCAAACTGAGTCACCAATAATAATCAACATAATGGGTTTACTGAAAGAGCAACTGCTTAAGCAGGGAGAGCTCAAACTAGTGTAGGAGTCTCAAACTTGTTAGCAAATTATATTAGCCTGTAAATTATAGACAGGGAGTTTCCAAAGGATAAAATTACAGTAATTGGTTGACATTTAGGTTCCTTATAAAGGAGGATCTTACAAAGCAGGGAGTGATCACAGGTGGGTTATTACAGTATATTTGGCTGTTTCTGATAGACTATTTCTATTGGACCAAAACTAGTTTTTTTCAGTTGTTGCAAAACTTGAAGTTTTTTTTCAAAGAGAGTTCTAACTTTAATTTCTAACTTTCAAAAATCCCTGTCACTTGTCAAAAAGCAGGTCGCTTCCAACGATGCCAGTGTAGGTGGCCAATTTGTTTTATTTAACATTAGGATACTAAGGGAAGAAGGATTTGGGAAACTTGTTGACACAGGATCACTGGAGCAAGGGGAGTACGTAGAAGCTGGGAGAGGAACTGAAAGAAAAGGTAAAAGGGCAAAAAAAAGAAAATGTACCGTTTTCCCCAAGATCTAGCAGTAGTAAATTGTATATCACGGGAAATCTCATGAGCTACTCTTCTCCTATCAGAGACTACTTATGAGTAATTGAAATGTAGCAGCCTCTCTGTCAAAGTCCTCCCATTTTGTGTGAATTTAACGTCTTATCCCCAATTTAGTTATAATCTAATGTCTTTCATATTTTTAATGCATCTCACATTTATTGGTTATTTGTCACGTACCAGGCACAGTTCTGGGCACAGAAAACTCAGCCTATCTGTGCTCTGGTCAGAGAGGCAGTGTCTTAGTTTTGTAAAGAAGTTCTACAAACTCAGTGGCTGAAAGCAGAAATTCACTGTTTCACACTTCTGGAGGATAGAAGTCCAAGATCAAGATGTCCTCAGAGCCAGGTTCCCTCTGAAACCTGTAGAGAAGAATCCTTCTTTGCCTCTTCTTAGCTTCTGGTGGTTTACTGGCAGTCCTTGGCAATCTTGGATTGCAGCTTCAGCCCTTCCATCTCTGCATCTGCTGTTACAAGTCCATGTTCTATGTATCTGTCTGCCGGACACATTTCTTCTAAGAGGGGCTCGCCCTACTCCAGTTTGTCTTAATCTTAACTAATCAAATCATCGAAGGCTATTTCCAAGTAGGACCTATTTCATTGGCCTCGGTGTTAGGAGATGAATACATCTTTTGGGGGGCACAATCCACACTATATCAGTTAAGATACAGTTGTTAGTGCTCTGATGGAATCATGCGTGATTGGCGTTTATATGAAATGTCCAGAATAGACAAATTTATAGAGGGGAAAGTAGAACAGAGGTTTCCCGGACTGGGGCTGGAGAGTGGGGATTTCAATGAGGAGTGACTGCTAAAGTGTATGGAGTCTCTTTTTGGGGTGTTGAAAATCATAATTTAAGTTGTATCACCTTAAATGGAGGAATTTTATGGTATGTAGGTTATATTTTCAATAAAGATGTTAACCAAAAAATCATTTAGACAAGTGTTCCACCTGACTCTGAAGTAGGTGTGGGGGTGAGGTTTGGGTGTTGTTAGGAAAAGGGTGTTAGATGGTGTCAACTCAGCTTCAAATGAATCAGAATTTAGGCCAGTGAAAGAATCAGCATGGTCCAAAATGCACTGCTGAGAGAGTGAAGCAGAACTTGGTTTGACATCAATAGTTAGTGATGAGTCTAAGGGCTAGTAAAAGGAAGGCTGCAGAGAGAAGAGGTTGTATTTTGAAAGGACCTTGGTACTTTGGTGGGAAATTTTAAGCAAGTGTCACCTAGCTTGTGCTTATGAGATTACCATCCACTGGTGGATTAATTAGGTCTGTTGTCTTTTTTTCTGGTAAACAGACTTTTCAAGATATACCCTAGCAGCATGTTTAACGTGCAGACATCTTAAATCCATGCTCAGAAATTCTGACCCAAAAGGGATTTAAGTGGGGGCAATAAATTAACCTTTTAAATAAGCATCCTTCATGATTCAAATGCAGGCGGACCAGGTACCACATTCAGTGACACAACAGAGAAATCTTTAAAATATATTTATTCATTCATATACCAAATTTTAGATGCCTTACCTATTTACACAATCCCAGTTGTAAGCACTTAGGTACTCGAGACGTTCGATCAGACCAATTATCTGTCATCTGCATTTAAATTCTATTAAATTACAAGATTAAGAAAAAAAAAATTCTTACATTGTATTGCCCATAGATGCTATGCTATTTTTAGTGATATATGGCTTACAAAAGAAATAAAGTCACTGGTAAACATGGACTAGGTCAAAAGAAATCTTATATACAATATCAGATACTGACCATCTGGAATTTGTGAAAAGTAATTTACAGATATAATTTTCAGGCCATAATATAGCAATCTCTTTAATGCTGGAGACAATCTAATATAGCATTTGAATTCTATTTTTTTCTTTCTGGAGGAGGACCTATATGGACCTAAGTTTAAAAATTAAAAAGGAGCTTCAATCCAATGAGCATCAGGCTTTCAAGCAACTTACTGCACTTCATTTAAGCCATGATCACATGCATTGAATTTCTTTTAAGAGAAAGATAAATATCAAGACTATAATTGTAAAGCTTTTCCTTCCCCTGAGAGTGTTTGCTGTGAACTTTTATTGATTTCTGGAGTGATTCGGCAGAAAGGTACCCATTGTCCGTAGGGAATTAAGTACCAATGCCTAGTTATATATGTGTGTGCGTGTGTGTGTGTGTTACTTAAGATTTAATTTTATTCCAATTAGCTATACATTTTTTTTTCAAGGATCCTCAGGATTTTACCTGGGGAACATAAAACCTCTTGATTGTGGTCTGAGTTCGCCAATGAATGTACCTAATTTTCATTAAATGCAATTTTGCTATGTGGCCATTGTTCTCAATTAATTTTAATTTCCCCCCTTGTCTGTGGGTTTTCAAAAGGTACATATGACCAAGAAGAAGCCTAATTACTGAAAAGATTTTTTAGATGTGGGAACTCCAGGCAAGAAAAGTCTTTAATAGTCCTAGAGAATGTGAGGCAGCACCATTCAGCCTTATGAGTAGGCAGGGCAAGTGAGGGGGAGATTTGAAGAACTTATCTCATGAGAAATTAGCTTTCACACAGGTCAATGTTTTTTTACTTAAAAATTCACCATTAGGAAAGATGAATATTCTGAAAGCAAGGTTCCTGGTTAAAATGAAAATATCCTTGAGAGAGGCGAATCTTCATTATCTTAAAAAATATTTGCTTTGCATCTCTTCTGTTGTCAACCACTGAGACATCCATAAATAATTTGTATCTTTTAATTTTTATTGTTTCATCTTGTCACTCTAACTTGTGTTAGAACAATGATTTTTGATGTAAAAATTGATAACAAGAATGTGAAGAGTGGCCAGTTAGGTACCAAGATTCCATCTGTTTAATACCCAAAGCGGAGCTGTTTCTTTACCCTGTTTCTTGGCTTCTCATAAGAGCAAGGATGCTAATTAACTTAAAGAAACAAATAGGCTCTGGATCTGGTTGAAAAGGAGGAACATAGAGGTGTAGTGATAGAGGTTGGGTCTTACCTTCAGCCAATAAGAGATGAACCAAAGACTGAAAGCGCTTAATCAAATTCTCTTGACTCTGCTGGCAAAATTTCACAGCTTAAAGGAACTGAGAAATCATTTAGTCCAGCACTCCTTATTTTCTAAATAAGAATTGAGGTTCTCAATCTCAGGAGGTCTCAGAGATATCATTTATGGCTTCTGTGCTCAGGGAGAATTAGGAGAATTAGGATGGAAGGAAGCCAAAATCCTTTGTAAACAAGTAATTTCCCCTTAGGGGGGAACAAGTCTCAGATTGTACATTCTGTAACAAAGGAAACAAGTTTCAGATTAGCCTGAGTATCACTGGTAAAGGTACTACAACAAAGAATCCATGAACTGTGTTCTATTGTATGATTTCCTTTCAGCCAGGTTTTGTCATGGAGAACACATTCTAAACTCAGCAGTATTATATTCTTGTATTGTCTGTACTTTATGTGGTCTCCTTGATACTGTTTCAAAATATATTTAAACAAACTTTTATAGTGTGAAAAAATAGATCTTTTTCATAGATAATATATTTAATTCAGAATGCATTTCAGTGTTTTGTGAGGAAACCGTCTTTAACCTGCAATTCATAATAGTTTCAAGTACTCTATGTAAGAAATGTGGTTGCTTTCTCATAGTTCTGTTTGACAGCTCTGCATGTGAGTGTGTGTATATATATATATATATATATATATATGTTTATTAATGTCATTTTTTTCAACTTAAACTAATTCCTTTCAAAGGCAAGGATTTCAAATATGTTTTGGTAAAAATGGAGCATTGCCTATGTATGCTCTATTAAATACTGCAAATTTGCTTCCAGTGTCCTTTTTCTCACCATTATTTAAAGAACCAAAACATAACCTCTCTCTATAACTCTGGAGACCTCTTACCCAAAGTCATTTTGTACTGAATTGAAAGCTTCTCATAGTCAATAATCACTCCATTTGGAGGTCATATATCTTATCTAGTAGTTCAATTATCACATTAAGGTGCTTTATTGTGGGACATTCTCTGATACTTTACTGTCTGTAGTTGAAATCCAACAAGGTAGTGAATCACATATTACTCATTCAAGAACAGATAGACTCAAAGTATACAAGACAGGTCACCTTAAAGTTAAGTATTTATATTTGTTCACTTATGTGATAGGAATTGATATAAACATTTGCATCTGTTATTGGATTTCTTTGATTTTTTTAAACAAAGTTATTTTATTAATTCTAATTCTACAATTCACCTTCATTAAAATAAAATATATTTATTATAAAAATTACCCAGAAAAATAAAATATGGAAGTGATACCTCAGTACTGGCTATTTTTCACCACTTAATTGTTAATCTCTTCTGTTCTCTTTTAAATGTAGAATTTTACATATAGTAATTTAATATTAAGACTATTCTAATTATTTAGAATGATAGAGGACAATGAAGTGTTGAAAAGTTAATTCATAACAAAATTAGGATGATAGATTTGTCACTCTAAGATAATCATTCTGAACACAAAGATTTGTAAATATTTTATAGAAAATATAGTTATAATATTCTTAAATGTAGATGAAACATTTCTTAAAGTATTAAAAAGAAAAAGTAGTCCAAAATGGACTATTGGATCTAAAAGTGATTGCAACATAAAATTTTTCTTACGACTTACTGTGCTGGTTTGAAAGGATGTATGTCCCCTAGAAAAGCCATGTTTTAATCTAAATCCCATTTCATAAAGGCAGAATAGCCCCTATTCAATACTGTATGATGCTGTAATCAGATCTTTTTCCCTGGAGATGTGATTAATCAAGAGTGGTTGTTAAACTGGATTAGGTGATGACTTGTCTCCACCCATTTGGGTGGGTCTTGATGAGTTTCTGGAGTCCTATAAAAGAGGAAACATTTTGGAGAATGAGAAATTCTGAGAGAGCAGAGAACGATGCAGCCACGAGAAGCAGAGTTCACCAGCCAGCGACCTTTGGAGATGAAGAAGGAAAATGTCTCCCGGGGAGCTTCATGAAACAGGAAGCCAGGAGAAGAAGCTAGCAGATGACACTGTGTTCACCATGTGTCCTTCTAGATGAGAGAGGAACGTTGAACTTCATCAGCCTTCTTGAACCAAGGCTTCTTTCCCTGGATACCTTTGATTGGACATTTCTATAGACTTGCTTTCATTGGGACATTTACTCGGCCTTAGAACTGTAAACTAGCAACTCATTAAATTCCCCTTTTTAGAAGCCATTCTGTTTCTGGTATATTGCATTTTGGCAGTTGGTAAACTAGAACACTTACCAAAACTTATATTTTCTACATGACTTATATTTCCTATTATGTTAAAAGACATCTGGGGTTCAGAAAGAATTAGTTGGGGTTTGATAGTTTGTAATTAAAATACCTACAGGGCAATCATGGCAATGAGAATCAGGGCAATATAAAATTTCTGATTTTATCAATATCAGCATCGCTATCTCTCATTACATTTTTTTTTTTTTTACATGGGCAGGCACCGGGAATCTCTCATTACATTTTATTTGTAGTTTTAAGAAGTTGAAAAAAATCAACTTTTGATTTACTCTTTTGATTGCCTAGTCCCATGTGCTAAGAAAATCTTTACTCATAAGAGAGGTAGCTCAGAGTCAGACATTTAAGAAGTATTAGAAGGCCAGTGATCCCAGGTGTAAAAATCAACACCTGAAATCATTGCAGCTTGCCTCTAAATATACTTATATGGGATCTCAATAAATTAGAGGTTGACAACAGGAAAACCCTTCTAAAGATTTTCCTCTACCAGAAAGTATAATCCACTTTAGAATGATTCAGATAAATAAAAAGTTATATTATTTAAGATAAGGTTTTTTAAAGAAGTTATCCTCCTTCCAAATAAAACATGATCTTCAAAATCAACGTTATCTTATAAAGTATTACATATTTGTCCATTTATTCAATAAATCTTTATTCACAGTGTTTACGCTGTGCCAGTATTTTCTTAGGCATGTAGTACAGATATAGTGGTGAGCAAAAGAGAGAATTGCCTGATTTTATGGACCTTATATTCTAGTGGTGGAGACCTCTATACATATGTGCAAGATAGAATGAAAATGGCAAGCCCTGCATAGTTCCAAATTAGGGCAAAGTGACCATGTGACTGCATGACTACATTAGATTGGTTCATTAGGAGAACACTTGCTAAGGATGAAGTAAGCAACTTCCCCATCTGGAGAATTCCTGATATTCTCGTAAGCGGGAAAGACAACCTATTCAATTGGCTGAAACCTTGATCTTGGAACTTGCCCCTATGAAGCTTATTCCTACAAAGGAGAAGCTAAGCCTACCGATAATTATGCTTAAGAGTCACCCCTAGAGAACCTTTTGTGGCTCAGATGTGGCCTCTCTCTCTCTCTAAGCCAGCTTGGCAGGTGAATTTACTGCCTTCCCCTCTACATATGGCATGACTCCCAGGGTTGTAAATCTCCCCGCATTGTGGAACCTGACTCCAGGGATTAGCTAGGACCTGGAATCATGGAAATGAGAAAGCCTTCTTGACCAAATGGGAGAAGAGGAAATGAGAAAAAATAAAGTCTCAGTGGCTGAGGGATTTCAAAGAGAGTTGAGGGTATATCTTGGAGGTTATTCTTATGCATTATATAGATATCCCTTTATAGTTCATGGTGAATTGGAGTGGCTAGAGGGAAGTACCTGAAACTGTTGAGCTGTGTTCCAGTAGCCTTGATTCTTGAAGAAGACTGTATAACTATATAGCTTTTACAACGTGACTGTGTGATTGTGAAAACCTTGTCGCTGATGCTCCTTTTTTCCAGGGTATGAACAAAAGAGTAAATAAATATGGATTAAAATAAATAAATAGTAGGGGGATAAGGGGTAAAATAAAATGGGTAGGTTTAAATACTAGTGGTATGGGATATATGTGTTCATTTTTCTACTTATTTCTTTTTTTTTTGGAGTGATGCAAATGTTCTAAAAATAATCATGGTGAAGAATACACAACTATGTGATGATATTTTGAGTCGCTACTTGTACAATTTTGTTAGACTGTATGTGTGTGGATATTTCTCAATAAAGATATATTTTTTACAAAGTTGCTATATATACAGATTGGGAGGAAAGGAATCAAGGAAGAATCTTAAAGAGCTGGTGATATTAAAGGTAAAGATGAATTATAAATTTCTTTCCAGTTAGAACTGCCATTAATGAGGATAAAATTAGTCAGAAATTAGGTAATGAATGTATAGACCAGTTATGGTAAAGTCTTGAAATTGGTAACACCATTTCCCTAGGGAACACCTTGTTAATCAATCATGGTACTTTTTCTTGACAAATTCTGATGCTTCTTTTGAATCTTTTCAACCACACAGCACTCCAGGAACAACAACTGGGTTCATAAGATTAAATAAATATCCCATTCTTGTTCTTATATCTTTGGTAAAATTATGGTTTGAGACTTCTTTTGTAAATTCACTTTACATGCTCTCTTCACGGATCCCTTTGGCTGTAGGTTTATTAATCCCATAATCCTTTAATGAATGGTGGTTCACAATTCTTGCTTTACATTAGGGTAACTCAGGGAGTTGTTTTAAAAAGTTCCATAACTGGACCTCTGCATGGACTATTTAAATAAAAAACTAAGGGGTGGGGCCCAGGCATGGATAGTCCCAAAAGTTTCCCTGATGAATTTTAGCATGCAGCCAGGGTTGAGAACTATTTCCCCAGAACGCAGAAGGTATATCTTTGTCTGATGTTGCTTCCTATTTGTCTATTCAGTTAGTATAAACAGAACAAAATGAAACCTTCAGGTGTCTATAGAATGACTATGCACCAATGCATACCAAGCCCCAAAGTGCTCCTTTTTGTTCACTAGTTTTGGTAGTATCCTGAATTGCTCTTTTTGGCCCATTGTCATTTTCTCCCTAAGCTCTATCTCCTCATCAAATTGACAGATCAGTGTTGTCCATTAGAAATATAATGTGAGCTGCATATTTAATTTTGTTGTTTTTTCTATTAACTACATTAGAAAGGACCAAAAGAATCTGAAATTAATTGTAATAACATATTTTATGTAATCAATATAACAATATTATTTTGACATGCAATAAATGGGATATTTGCAGACTTTTTTTTTTCATGCTATGGCTTCAATCTGGTGTGTATTTTATTATTCCAGCACTAGCTGCATTTCAAATGCTCCATGGCTAGTGGCTTAACACATTGAACAGCATATTGTAGACCATTAATCTCTTATTTTTGTCTTTATCTGTGCTAATGTGCTACTGGAAAACCCTCCCTTAAAGCATGCATGATTTTAAAGTTACTTTAGAATTGATGACCTAGCTCCAAAACAACTTATCTCTGTAACGGTAGGAATTCTGCCTGATTTGAGCCTATATTGTGTTCAGTCAGGGCTTTGGGCCACTACACAAATCATGCCACGTGGAAGATCAGCAGCACCTACAAGCAGTTCTATTAGTGTGCTAAAGTAACACACCCATACAACACTGCTGGGTGCAAATCAATATGTTACTTAGATCTGTGTATGGAGAAAACCAACTCAGGCAAACCTCAGAGATCTCAATTGCCTCAGTGTGTAATTCTCAAAAGACTGAAGCATCGATTACCTCCTGCTATTTTAAATGCTCTTGCAAACCCGGGTATTCTCTGAAAATGCAGCATCTTATTGAACCTTGGAAGTCTCTCATTATACTCTCTAAATAGATTTTGTGCTAAATTAACAGAACCTTCACTTCTAAGGACACTTTCAGCTTCTGAGCCCCCAAACCTTATAGCTACTAGAACCTTATAGCTACTAGATATGATTAACTATAAAATCAGATAAAATAATCAAATCATTTTATCTTCTGCCTTCACTTAGTGTTTGAATGAAGAAAAAGAAAATGTCCAATTTTCTGAGGCAGTTTGTAAATTTGGCTTTTTAATTATTTGATTTCTTTCACTTGGTATTAAAGTTGTGGCTAAAATGTAAATGTATATGCAATTAATTTTAGAGAGCAAAAAAGCTGTTCATTCTATTAACAATTAAATGGAAAATGATTTATATATACTTTGAACTTGATTTGTTTTCATTTCCAAATAATCAATTTCTCCCTCTTCTTTGTTTTATGATATTTCTAAATATTTTCTTTAAAAATATTTTTGGCATCCTTTTTGAGCTTTAATATTAGTTTAAAAGAAGCAAGGTGTTTCTCAGTTCATTAGAGGCAAAATAACCATGTGCCAATAGGTCTACTTCTTTGGATTTATATAACTAGCTACTCGAAACAATTCTATTTCCTTTTACCTTGCATATAATGTAGGGCCAAGGATTGTAACACACTAATTTAGAAGGTTACAAGTCAATATGGTAGACTGTTCTCTAAATGACTGAGCCTATTCTGGAGGGGAAATACAATAGAAAAGAAAAAAGACAATCCAATTTGTTCTTTTAGTGTTCAAACATGTAATATCCAACTACGTTCAGGAGGAAAAAATGTGTATTGCTACATGTGAAAATATACATTCCTAAGAAATAGTGGAATATACAAGATAATGCCTCCTATTTGAAAAAAAGGACATTAGACACACCCAAGTAATTTCATTTCTAAACCTGTGTTTAAATTATCTTTAAAACTGGAGCACTAAAATGATTTAACCAGTGATTATTTTTGTTGACTTTTGCTTTAATCTATTATCACAAAATTTGAAATAATACATATAGCCTTAAAAATGTTCTTTGGGACTTTCATGAAGTACATAGGGAAAGCTTTCTTCCCTTTACTTGCATCTTTACAGATGGAGTCATTGTTTTACTGATAATTGCTCATAAGGCAAAAAGAAGCATGCTGAAGATGAAAAGCTACTTTTGAAAATTGTGAAACAATGTTATTTTAGTTGAATCAAACTCAAAGCGACAGCTAATACTAATTATGGACCAGAACAATTTGTTTAATATTCAATTTAATCTATAATACACCAAAAAATTGCAAATAGATGCTATCTTGTCTCTTTAGAATTTTAGAAGAAGATTGTACCCTGTCTGTTTTTCAAAGCTTTGCTCTTCTGCCCTTGGGACTAAATCATAAAGTTCAACCAGCAAAGCTGTGTTTCCCAAAGGACACAGCAGCCATTGCTAGTGCACTCTAGCTGTAATTCTATAGTGACATCAGATTGGTGACTGACAGAAATCTCTTGGGTGAAAATGACAAAGCTGTAATATTTTCACAATGGGCCGACTGATGTCTTTGGAAGGTCTGTTTGATTTCAAAGGACATTTTATATTTTTCCGTGAAGATGAAAGTATATTAGACCTTTGTGATGGAAACCATCTGACTGCATAATAAGCATTGCAATAAATAAAATTATAGTGTTTCTTTCCTGAGCTATTTATTACTTGAGGATGATTAAGAATATTTCAAAAGGTAGATTAAGTACTATTTATTTTTTAGTGCAAAGTGGTTATGAGGTTATCTTTGTTTCTATCTGATTAATTGAGAATAAATTATTTAGAAAATAGAACGTGTTGTCTATTCTCGTGAAGAGTAAAGAGCATATGTATTTTTATGAGATAATATATTTATTATTTATAGTTATAATTATAAATATTTAAGTAGATTATCACATAAAGTATTTTGTTTATTTCAAGGTTTGAAACAAAGCATGTAAGATCATTTTAATTTTCTCTGCTTAGCTCTGTTAGTTTTACTTTTCAGTGAAGGATCTCCTGAACTTGTGACACTTATTCTGGAAAGTTCCAGATATAACAAGCAGGAAAAACAAGATATTTAGTGCCTCCCAAGACCACGCTGGCTTAACAACATAAATTTAGTTAAAAATGATATTTAAAATTTTTCAAAAATTTGAAACATTACATACTTTAAATTCTTTCTGTGGTATTATTTCAGTTAAGATGTGATCACTAATTTTTAAGATACCATATTCATACTTGTTTATAAGATATGTATCTTAAGAAGACAAGAAACTATTTCTATTTTCATAACAACATTCTTCTTTTTTGAATTTTTTTTTAGTTCAGTGATAAATGAACACTATAATATTTAAGATCTGCTTATTAGAGTTAACCAAAATTCTTGCTATTTGAAAAATATATAAAAAATATTGACATGAGTTCTGCTTAAATTTGAAATATATATACATTTTTGTTTACTGTTTCTTAAAAATGCCACTTATGGCATTTTAATTAACAGTGTTCTATCATTTCCTTAACTATTCAGGAAAATAAAATAACTCTTTCATTTCTTTATTTCATATATGGAAGCAAGAATCAAAACAATTTCAAAATTGCCTAGACTTTTAATGACCGAGTCTGTTGGGCTACAGACGTTTTCAAATAGGTTTTAAATATTGTTGACCTTTACTTAAAATAAAAAATATATATCCTTCTTTTAGTCTCCATTGGACTCCCTTCCAGCCATGGCTTCCTTATGGTTGTACAGACACGTTGGTATTATGCAAAAAGTTGAAACAGAATTGATTGCCATGCAAATTTCACTGAAAATGTAATCAACATAGTGTGAAATGGGTACCTCTCAGACTTTTATTTTGATAGGAAATAAGGCTTACAAAATGCATTTAAAGGTGATTTTTTTAAAGATTTATCAAAGATTTGTATTTCTACATTAGAATCTAATTATGCCATTGTCAATTCTTATTGCAAGTTCATTAATGCAGCTGTCCTAGGCTGGGACAGGTAGTGCCCTCCCTCGGGGTCATTTGGAAACCTGAGAGGGCACTCTTTAGTTGTGGCAGTAGCCAGAGAGTGCTCCTTGCATTACGTGGAAAGGGGCATGGAAATATTTTACATTTCTTCCAACAGTCTGGACTGTATTTATTTTCCACTGCTGTTGTAACAGATCACCAAGAACTTAGTGACATAAACACGGGAGTTTTTTTTATCTAACAGCTATGTAGTAGTTGGAGACACAACTCACTAGTGTAAAATCAGTGAGTTGGCAAGGCCATGCGGCGTTTGTTTCTGTAGCTTCTGCAAAAAATCCTAGTCCTTGCCTTGTCTAGCTTCCAGAGGAGACCCACAAGATTTGAGGCCCCCTTCCTCCACCTTGAACGCTGCTATGTTGCATCTTGAACCATTTCTCTGCAGTCTTATCTCCCTCTGAGGACAGCTGGGAAAAGTTCTTTGCTTTTAAGGACCCAGGTAATTGCCCCCCCCCCCCAGATAATCCAGGAGAATCTTCTCATCTCAAAGTCCTGAACATAATCACATCAGCAAAGCCACTTTTGCCACATAAATAACATATTCAGAGGTTCCAAGGACCAAAATGTGGACATCCTTGGGAGAGGCCATCATTCTGCCTGTTAGGTAAACCACGGAGAATTTTCTCACCTTTTCAGTAACCCATCTGCTGACAAACACTGCCCTAGTAGACAGTACATGCAGTCTCACCATTAAGATGATAACCTTCATTTTTTTATTTGCATTTGATGCCACGTAAATAATACCCAGAGTTTATCCCACTACCTTTATCTACTTACTTAATAGTTTCTGTTAATCTCGAATGATGAATTGGGATGATGTTAGAGTTGGCTCTGAGAATAATACTAAAATATAGATCTGGATGCCTAAACATGTAAATATGGAATTATTCATTCTTAAATTCCAGAAATAATCCACGACTACCATAGCTCATCTTCCACAGATGCCCACTATAAGTTTACCTTCTATGGATCCCCACTTAAGTCTGTTAGCTGTTGACTAAGAGACAAAGAATAAGAGCAGAAAAGGGTATATATGCAGAGGGGGGAATGGAACACAAGTTAAGAAAAAAAATATTAAAAAGCCATTAATATTTTACTCTAGGTGGATTATTAGAGTAATGATAACATGCTGTGATTTGCATTAACTTGTCAGGGATTGAATCACAACCACAAAAGATAGTTGTTCCAATCTTAATTCGCATTCCTGTGGATGTGAACCATTTGTAAATCGGACCTTTGAAGATGCTACTGTTAATCAAACTGTAGACTTATTTGTGAATAAGATCTGAGAAGATCCTATTTAGATGAGACCAATTTGACTCAGGATGGGCCTTATCCCCCATGACTGGAAGCCTTATAAGCAAAGGAAATTTGGGCATAGTTGGGAAGAAGGCAGAAGTCAGCAGAAATCAGAGGAGCAGGCACAAAGACAGAAAGAGAGAGATCATCACGTGACAGCAAATTGCAGGTACGCTACAGACCCTAGGAGAAAGCAAGCACTGCCATTACCTTGATGTTGGGCTTTTGGCTCCCAACCTCTAAGGTAATAACTTCCTGTCTTTTAAGCCAACCAATTGGGTGATATTTGTCATAGCAGTATTGCAAATTTAGGCACCTGTATATATAATTATACTGAAATTTGACATCTGTTTAACAATCCACTACTTTCAAGTGTATTTTAAATGTATTGTCTTCTGTAAAACTTACAACAACCCCACAGTAGACCTATCTTTATGTCTATATTACAGGTAAGGAAACTTATTTTAAATTCATAATAATGTCAACACAGTTAGTAAATGGTGAAGCCAAGATTGGGACTATTATTTCGTGGTCTATTCTTTGTTTATGTCAGTTAATACTGTGTAATTCAGTGGGCCAAATCTTCCCGTTTAACATTTTTTCACATAAAAAATATTATTAGCTGTATAAAGCTGGGTTCCAGAGTTGCATTACTGGGGAAAATCAGAACCAGCTCAAGTAAACCTATGGGGATGATATTGTCTTGATCAGCTCTTATCTGAGGCACAGAAGGAAGGTAGGAAAGAAGAGTCTCCTGGGAAATTTCCTTGGACCCTGATGTTCTTGCTTTCATATTTGGATTTTTGAACTGAAATCTAGTCTCTATATTTCTGGTATTTTATAAATTATTTTAATACACATTTAATAGTGATTTCATATTAAGAAATTGGGATAACTTCAAATTTTACTAATTCAATAATTGATTATCCACTATAACTAAAATATAAATATAATTGGAGCTTTGAAACACACAATTCAGAATTTTACAATGCAAATATTATATAATAGTTTCAACTATCTCCAAATTCAGTGACCAGGAACTCTTCTGTCCATAACAATTTTTAACTTGTTATGCTGGTTTGAAAGGATGTATGGATACTAGAAAAGCCATGTTTTAATCAAAATCCCCTTTCATAAAATGACAGAATAATCCCTATTCAATACTGTATGTTTGAATCTGTAATTAGATCATCTCCCTGGAGATGTCTCCCAATCAAGAGTGGTTGGTAAGCTGGATTAGGGGAGATGTGTCTCCACCCATTTGGGTGGGTCTTGATTGATTTACTGGAGTCCTATAAAAGAGGAAACATTTTGGAGAACGAGAGATTCAGAGAGAGCAGAGAATGCTACAGCACCATGTAGCAGCTCAGCATTCGCAGCTCAGCCCAGGCCTTTGGAGATGCAGAAAGGAATCACCCCGGGGAAAGTTGTTGGAACCCAGAGGCCTGGAGAAAAGGCCAGCAGAGATTACCCTGTACCTTCCCAGGTGAGAAAGAACCTCAGTTGAAAGTTTGTTGCCTTTCCTCTGAAGAACTAACAAAATAAATCTGCTTTTATTAAAAGCCAATCCTTCTCTGGTGTGTAGCATTCTGGCAGCTAGCAAACTAGAACACTTGTCATTATTGGTTGGAAAAAAATGGTAATTGGGAAAATTAGTCCATTTAACTGGAATTTATATAACTAAATGCATAGTTTGCATCCTTTGGCTATAACATTTTTTTCCTCATTTTAGTATTCTTTTGTCCCATTAACTTTTCCTTGTATTTGATTTCAGTATAAAGTCAGGGGGGAAATTATGAGAACATGAAAATTCTTGATTCTCATTTTCAATGCAAAATAAAACACATTTTCTCATATAAACATATTATATTAATATATGATGTAGTATATTGATTTATTCATAGACTATTTTTTCTAACCTTTATATCTACATTTTTTCTTCCTTTTGTTTAGCATAGTCCCCTATAGTTCTCTATTAATTTTTTTTCTATTTATTTTTATAAATGAGCATAAAACATAATATTTTAGGAGAATCAATGATACAGTCTTTTTAGCTTGATTTTTATTGAATCATCCCACCAAAGTATATTTTCTTAATTGCATTCATACTAAATAATACTACAGAAAATATTCATATTTATTCAATGCAAACAATTAAATTCAGAGAAATAACAAACAATATTGGTTGTCATATTTCATTGTAGTGTAAGAATGTTATAGGTGAAGAGAAGAGTAAATAGCTACGTGTGGAGGAGAATAAGGACTATGGGAAGGAATATTAGGCATATGTTATAGGTGAATGTTATAGGTGAAGAGAAGAGTAAATAGCTACGTGTGGAGGAGAATAAGGACTATGGGAAGGAATATTAGGCATATG